>CM050944.1:22188655-22191155 GCA_027789145.1 Solanum arcanum | reverse complement strand
TTGATTCATTCGATTATTATGATTATTATTATTATTATTATTATTATTATTATTGAATTGATTATTATTGCCATTGATTGTTATTGATTTAATTGTTATTGATTGTTGAGATTGATTATTATTGTTATTGTTAATTGTTATTATTGATTATTGATTGTTGATTATTCGATTGTTGTTGTTGTTGTGTGTTGTTATTGTATTGATTGTTATTATTATTGTTCATTCATTGTTATTCATTGTTGATTATTATTATTATTATTCATTGATTGATTATTGATTCATTCGATGTGTTGATTATTATTCATTCGATGTTCCATTGATTATTATTATTATTATTATTATTATTATTATTATTATTATTATTATTATTATTATTGATTATTATTATTATTGATTATTATTATTATTCGATTATTATTATTGATTATTATTATTATTATTATTATTATTATTCGATTCGATTATTATTGATTGATTATTGATTATTGATTGATTCCATTATTATTATTGATGATTATTATTTATTATTATTATTATTATTATTCGGTGATTATTATTGATTATTATTCCATTATTATTTATTATTATTGATTGATTATTATTGTTATTATTGATTGTTATTATTATTGTGTGTGTGTGTGTGTATTATTATTATTATTATTGTTATTATTATTATTGTTATTATTATTATTATTATTATTATTGTTATTGATTCGTTATTATTATTGTTATTGTTTGTTATTGACCATTGTTATTATTGTTATTATTATTATTGTTATTATTGTTATTATTGATTATTGTTGATTATTGTTATTATTGTTATTATTATTATTATTATTATTATTATTATTGTTCCATTATTATTATTGTTATTATTATTATTATTATTATTATTATTATTATTGTTATTATTATTATTATTATTATTATTATTATTATTATTATTATTCGATTCATTATTGTTATTATTATTGTTATTATTATTATTATTATTCATTATTATTCTTATTGTTATTATTATTATTATTATTGTTATTGTTATTATTATTATTATTATTGTTATTATTATTATTATTATTATAGTTATTATTATTATTATTATTGTTATTATTGTTATTATTGTTATTATTATTATTATTATTATTATTATTATTATTATTATTATTATTATTATTATTATTATTATTATTGTTATTATTATTATTGTTATTGTTGATTGTTATTATTATTGTTGATTATTATTGTTATTATTATTATTGTTGTTATTATTGTTATTGATGTTAATTATTGTTGATTATTGATTATTGTTATTATTATTATTGTTGTTGTTATTGTTGTTATTGTTGATTGTTGATTGTTACGCACACATTGTTGTTGGTGATTGTTATTATTGATTGATTGTTATTGTTGTTTATTGTTATTGTTATTGTTATTGATGATTGATTGTTGATGTTGTTATTATTATTAATTTATTGATTGTTATTATTAATTGTTGTTATTGTATGATGTTAATTGTTATTATTGTTATTGTTATTATTATTGTTGATTATTGTTATTATTGTTATTATTATTGTTGATTGTTATTATTATTATTGTTGTTATTGATTATTATTGATTATTATTATTGGTGTTATTATTGATTATTGTTATTGGTATTATTATTGATTGTTGTTATTGTTATTGTTATTATTGTTATTATTATTATTATTATTCTTATTATTATTATTGTTATTGTTATTATTATTATTATTATTGGTATTATTGTTGTTATTATTGTTGATAATTATTATTATTATTATTGTTATTATTATTATTATTATTATTATTATTATTATTATTATTATTGTTGTTCAATTATTGTTGTTATTATTGATATTGTTATTGTTATTGTTATTATTGTTATTATTATTATTATTATTATTATTATTATTATTATTATTATTATTATTATTATTTTTATTATTATTATTCTTATTATTATTATTATTATTATTATTATTATTATTATTATTATTATTATTATTATTATTATTATTATTATTATTATTGTTATTATTATTATTATTATTATTATTATTGTGTATTATTTTTTTTTTTTTTTTTTTTATTGTTATTATTATTTTTTTGGTAACCAATTCATTAATTACGAAAGTCATTACAAAACAAGCGACTAATCTCGACATGCTTAATCGAGAAAAAACGCCTAAAGCGACCAAATACTCCACTAAGCTTGAAATATTCCTATGACTAATCATCTTGCCAATTTTCATAGGAGAATCTTGCTATGATTACAAATGCAATCTTCTTAACTATCTCATCTATCACATTCTTTTTATCATCAAATATTCTCTTGTTTCTCTCATGCCTTAGCGCATACATATTTGACTAATAGCATTTTGAATAGCTGAGCTCTTGTAGACTTTCCTTTCCCCTGTTCAGTGCTCCATTGAATCATCTGTGTCCATGTCCCTGCTCTCTTACTATTGAATCCACCCATGTT
>CM050944.1:22182855-22188155 GCA_027789145.1 Solanum arcanum | reverse complement strand
AACTCTTTTCCATACTTCACATTCCGTATTGGCGATCACGAAGACAATGTGATCCCGGACTTTTTCGTCTCGAATTTTCTACCATTACAGGCATGTTTTTACTCTATTTGTAGTATCCCCAGACCGACTTGCAAGCTTTATCGCTTTGTGGCGATTTTCTATACATCTTGAATATCCACATTAGGAAATACGACTTTGAGGCACTTGCTTTGGATTGGGCTTGAACATAAGAACATTTCCCGCGCGATGGTTTTAACCTTTGCTCACACTCTTTCCAAAGTATCATAAATTTGCGCTTATCGCCATTTCGCTCTTCTTTTACTTGAGTTTTGATCAACAATTTGTTTAACTTTGCATTATCTTCCCGATCATCCGACTAAGCTTGATCTCTCTTTTGCCAATCACTCTACGTCCTACTTATCTTAGTAATGGCATGTGTATCCATTTGATCCTGAGCTTACGTCTTCTTATTTGCTAGATCCCCGACCACGGTTTGACTTATTAGCGGCTTTCTATTCACGTTTTGCATATTTATCATTGTCCCATCCTTCATTTTTGGCCTCCCATACCTTCTCCCGTACTATTAAAGGCTTTTCTAGTTGCCTTTCCCGTCACCCGGACCACAAGTAACGCCTGCCTTGCGTACACATGCTTATCAATTACTTTGATTACCTTAGTTTGGAGATTAAACAACGAAGCCCGGGCCAGTATGGTGCTGTGCGCTCCAAATAGCAGCATGCACTAATTGAGCCACTTCGGCATAAGATAGTTTCTGGATGTCCATGAGGGTGATCACTTGCCATTATTTTCTCTACATGGTGGGTACCCGCTGCTTGATCTTGTCATCTTCTTTGGTTGATGAGGTACTCCCGAAAGATATTTAAAGGTGGTTAACTGCATATTGTATCAGCTACTTTGCACACCATTTGATTCTTCACTTCTTGTTCAACCCCTCCAGCGGTTATATTGAACTCTTGCTTGAAGATTTGCATTGTAATCCTGAAGCTTGGGAGAAATTGTGAGAAGCGTAGTTGAATAGCTTTAACGAATCCAGAGTAGCCTTCTAGCAAGCGATGATTAAATCATGCCTATGAGAAACATAGATGAGTGATGTTAAGTTTAGAGCACCTAGGATGATATGTTGAGACTTCTTTTCTTCTCTAAGTCCACTTGACAATCTACTCGAGGATACTCCATTGCTATAGCAAACAAGTAAGGAGACATTGGATCTCGCTTGTCTCGATCAGCTTTAGTTTGCGTGAAAACTGCTTGTGAAATCTAATCCATTGATCTACTATAGAATAGTTGGTGTTTTAACACATTTCATTATCCACTTGATAAACATCTTTGGAAATCCTAGTCCACTCGATACTTGATTTCGAGGAGTAATCCCGTTCTACTTGAGTCATGCAGGCTTTACTGCCAGGTCAATCTTCAAACATCTTCTAGGAAGATGTGCTTTCTAGTATAGAGCTTTCAACTTGATTCATGAGCAAGTACTATGTTTATGCATAATCTTTCTTCTGGAATGAAACACCTTAGCTTTCACATATAATGCTCTGAATTACTCGGCTTGGATTCTATTAGTTAGCACCTGTGGAGATGATCTTATACATCCAACTATCTGTTGCCCAATTGTGCTTTATACTCTTTACTTGCTTGTTTTGGGATTACACTTTTGGTATGAGTGTCACTAATGTACAATTAAACTCCTTATGTAGCATCCAGTCTTAAAAAATTTTCCACACCTTCAAGTGACATCACTTTTAACTATCTTCCGGTATGTTTAAAAAGTAGGCATTGTATCCATCTATCTGAAGTGCACTTATCATCCCCCATGGCAACGATTAGTCCTTCACAGCTATTTCTGTTGGATTAGGTTGCTTTTTCTACAGTTGAGACTCTTTGCTTTGTTGTGTCAATGCAGGCCACTACTCTTCATCCACTTTTACATTAAGCTATTGGTAGCTTTCCTGCTTTGAAGCAGAGTCCATTCAAGCTCTTATAGAAGCTACTTGAAACTCACTCTTGTATTTCACGACGAATCCCTTAGAGCATATGACCACTTAAGCTCATAATACTTCTTTATTTGTTTTTTCTTTTGAGGATTCTACTCTTTAATGATTGCACTAAAAGAAAGTACTTATTGTTTGCATCTCCCAGAGTTGAATCCATTTAATCCTTGATTTTTGTCTTAGAGCATTCTAACTTCAATTAGGACTACATTTTCCAAAGTTTGATCAAACACTCCTTCTCTTTCATAACCAACTACGTCGATGCGTAACATGTTCATTCATACGACACAGAACATTTTGCCACCTCTATTCTAGTCTGCTCCAATTTTCCTCCCAATGTACTTGAATTCTTCCTTGTTTAGATCTTTGTAGTTTATCTTTGCAAATCCTTCAATTACACCACACGCGCCTGCGTTTTGCATCGTACCGTCACATTGTCTTTTCCTATTGCATTTTCCTACAATCTCAAAAAGCCTGCTTCATGCTCAGTCCAGAAACATTGAAGAATTTGAAGCCACACCTTCCACGTGCTTTGTTGAATTTTTTCCATAGTTAACATCATAGTGCTATGATCGGAAATATTTGGATTCAGTACTCTACCACATACATGTCCCCATTTATCCATCCATTCAAGCGTCATTACACAAAGAGCTCTATCTCATTACGCTTGAGAAATTCTACTCTCGCCCTGTTGCTTATTGCTCCCGAGTGTAGTGAATTTCCATTCCATTGCGCAGTTCATTGAAGCTTCGTATCATTCTCACACAATCTCCAAACTCTTTTATCTACATTCTGCTAACAGGAACCCGGCTAATTCTATCGCCTTGGCATACTCATGTCTGACATTAAAATCTCCTACTATCAACCAAGGTTGTGTAACACCATGTGCTAGTGTTTCCATTTCACTCCATAAACTGCTTTCTGCTGCAACAAATTGTGTGGCCAGACCATATATTCTGTGTAGTATAATCGATATCCACCTTACCTCTTTCATTCACTACAACGGCAATTTACGACATCACGAGATAGAGGCGGAAATTTTCTTGACTTCATACCAATTATTATCCCAAATCACCCCAAATTCATGCCATTAGCACTATCTTACCATGGTTGTGCGGTTACTTGCCATCTGGTGCTACCCGCTTTAAGAAGCGCACATCAACTTATTCTTTTCACTCTAGTTTCTACTAAACCCGATTAAACACACTTTTTATTTTGCTTATACATTTGTTTCAGATCTCCTTTTAACTTATACTGCCTTTTATTCATACCCCTCACATTTCCAAAATAACCAACTTCATCAACAAGTACGTGGTTGCTCACTTTCTTATCAACGAGAAAAATGAAGCGAGTTTCACCCTCTTAAGGCTCTCAAATCCATTCACTTGCATTGCAATGAAAGAAGCGGTTATGGGAAAGTTATCCAAGCTGAAATCAGTTAATGATTTCTCCATACCGCTGTGCTTTGCATTACTCTTTTGGTGTTTTGTACCCTATTCATGTAATCTGATCTTCTTAACGTGGCCTCGCGGCATCTTCTTACTCTTGCTTCTATGCCCATCCTTTGCATGTATGCTCCTCGCCTTCTTCTACAGATTCGGACTTTTTTGTGATATTGGCCCTTTAACGTGTATTTGCCCATGTTTAAGCATAACTTTCTTCCCTGGTCTTCTTTTCTTCCATTATCCTGCACTCATTCATTAAACCAGACTCCACTTGGCATACATGTCCAATCTTTTTGACATCTATCACAATCTTTGAGGCTTCCAGTTTCTGACACCATAACTTCTTGCAAAAATGTCTTTCCATGGGGATCGACTCTTTGTGATTTTACGGGGAATAGCTTTGTATGACATTAACTTCTACTAACATTCTAGCATATGAAATCCTGGTTTGTTTAGTATTTTCATCACGCAAAGATTAGGTACACCAAGTGCACTTGCTATCCTACCGATCTTCCCCTCCCATGTGATTCGGAGGTAATTTTGGAAAATTAACCCATAAAGGTATTTCGGTTAAGAACTCATTTCCAAAATCAAATTAGGACCATTCTTGAGGATTATTGGTGGAATTATTGATTGAGTAAGGACACATGAGAACCTCATTCATATCACTTAGTTTGGATTTGATCAAATAGTAACCATCTTCATGAAGATACACTTGAGCTTACTTACATTTGCCCAATTCACCATTATATACCTCTTCCTTAGTATTATACCTGGGCATTCCCACATCACATGAGCAATCGAAACGCATTTCCATTTACATTCCTCACTCAAAGTTCTTTCTCGTCTAGTTGCACTCTGCTTGCCCATCAACAACCTGTGGTGGAACATAGGATAGTTTCATTCCATTGCTCGCCACTCTATTGTTTTTGAACATATTTACCCATGGTTCTGCTGCTTGCTTCTCCTGATCCTGATCTATCTCTACATGATCCACCTTAGCCTTAATCTCTGCACTATTTGATCCTGTTTCATTGACTTCAACAGCATGGATGCGTCTTGGCTCCCTTTAGATCTAAGCTTCACGTTCCATTTCCTTTGTACTTTGCGGGTTCAATGCAATTTCCTAGCTCGCCCGGTACTTGTATTTATTCGTCTTCATAGTTAACTTCATCTTGTTGAACTTGTTCGGTGTTGTGAATCCTTTTCCTCCATATGAGTCCTTATTGAGCTCTTATCTTCCAGTCTTGATGGTTTAAGACCTACCCACGTCCTCTTCCTCTTCCTCACATACTTGTGGACACCTTTTCGATCACGTTATGCTAACGATGTCTTGTGAAACATTGAGAAAGAAGAAGTTTTTATGTATTATTATTATTATTATTATTATTATTATTATTATGTGTTATTATTATTATTATTATTATTATTATTATTATTATTATTATTGTTATTATTATTGGTATTCGTTATTATTATTATTATTATTATTGTTATTGTTATTATTATTATTGTTATTGTTGATTATTATTGTTATTATTGTTATTATTGTTGATTATTGTTATTGTTAAATTATTGATGGTATTGATTATTATTATTGTTATTATTGATTGAATTATTGTTATTGTTATTGTTAATTGGTATTGTGTGATATTGTTGTTGTTATTGTTCGTTGTTGTTGATTATTATTATTATTATTATTATTGGTATTATTATTGTTATTGATTATTATTATTATTATTGTTGATTATTATTATTATTATTATTGTTGATTGATTATTGTTATTGATGTTGTTAATTATTGTTGATTATTGTTATTATTGTTGATTATTGTTATTGT
>CM050944.1:16715355-16717855 GCA_027789145.1 Solanum arcanum | reverse complement strand
CCGATGCTTTGAGTAGAAAGGCAGGGAGCATGGGAAGTTTAGCCCACTTACAGGTTTCTAGACGCCCATTGGCTAGAGAGGTTCAGACTCTGGCTAATGACTTTATGAGACTGGAAGTACTACAGAAGGGAGGATTTTTGGCCTGTGTGGAGGCAAGATCTTCTTTTCTTGACAAGATTAAGGGAAAACAGTTTACTGACGAGAAGCTGAGCCGAATTCGAGATATGGTATTACGAGGAGAGGCTAAAGAGGCAATAATTGATGAGGAAGGCGTTCTGAGAATTAAGGAAAGGGTATGTGTGCCCCGTGTTGATAATTTGATTCACACTATTCTTACAGAGTCTCATCGTTCAAGGTATTCTATACATCCTGGTGCAACCAAGATGTATCGTGACCTAAAGCAACATTTTTGGTGGAGTAAGCGTGACATTGTTGATTTTGTTGCCCAATGCCCAAATTGTCAGCAAGTAAAGTATGAACACCAGAGGCCCGGAGGAATACTTCAGAAAATGCCCATTCCTGAATGGAAATGGGAAAGAATTGCAATGGATTTTGTGGTTGGTCTTCCCAAGACATTGGGTAAGTTCGATTCTATTTGGGTAATTGTTGACAGATTAACTAAGTCTGCTCACTTCATTCTGGTCAAGGTGACTTACAATGCAGAGAAGTTAGCCAAACTCTATATCTCAGAAATTGTTCGATTGCATGGAGTTCCACTTTCCATCATATCAGATAGAGGTACGCAATTTACTTCTAAGTTCTGGAGAACATTGCATGCTGAATTAGGTACTAGGTTGGATCTTAGTACTGCATTTCACCCTCAGACCGATGGTCAGTCTGAGCGAACGATTCAGGTGTTGGAGGATATGCTTCGTGCATGTGTGGTCGAATTTGGTGTTCATTGGGATAACTTCTTACCCTTAGCAAAGTTTTCATACAATAATAGCTATCACTCAAGTATTGGTATGGCCCCATTTGAGGCAATGTATGGGAGGAGATGTAGGTCTCCCATTGGTTGGTTTGATGCATTTGAGGTGAGACCATGGGGTACCGATCTCTTGAGGGAATCGCTAGATAAAGTAAAATTCATTGAAGAGAAGCTTCTAGCAGCTCAGAACAGGCAGAAAGAATATGCAGATCAAAAGGTCAGGGACTTGGATTTTATGGAGGGTGAACAAGTCTTGCTGAAGGTTTCACCCATGAAAGGGTGATGCGGTTTGGGAAGCGAGGTAAGCTTAGCTGAGGTATATTGGTCCATTTGAAGTTCTGAAGCGCGTGGGGGAGGTGGCTTATGAATTGGCCTTGCCTTCCGAACTCTCAGGAGTGCACTCGGTATTTCATGTGACTATGCTGAAAAAATACCATGGGGATGGAAACTACATTATTCGTTGGGATTCAGTTTTCCTTGATGAGAATTTGTCTCATGAGGAGGAGCCTGTTACTGTTTTAGATAGAGAAGTCCGCAAGTTGAGATCAATGGAGATTGCATCCATCAAGGTTCGGTGGAAGAATCGGCCAATTGAAGAGTCCACTTGGGAGAATGAGGTTGATATGCAAGAAAGATATCCACATCTTTTTACAGATTCAGGTACTCTTTCTCGCCCTTGCTTTTCTTCTTGTGATCGTTCGGGGACGAACGATGGGTAAATAGGTATCTATTGTAACGACCTATTTAGTCATTTCGAGCAGTAGAATCATTTGTGATAAAAGCTGATCGGGTCGACGGATCACGCGACGGACCGTCATGGTCACGAAGAACCATGATGGACTCCGTCGTCCCGTACTTGTGTAATTTCTTCTGTTTCTCTTCTCATTACCCTCGACGGCAGGTAGGACGAACCGTCACAGGCATGACGGTCCGTCAAGGGCCTTCGTTCCAAAACACTTCAACTCTGAAATCTGGGTACTGGGATCGACTCTCTGAACATCGCGACGGAACTGCAGGATGGACCGTCGTAGACACGACGGACCGTCACAAGCTGCGTAACCCCGACTGGGTCGAATTTCTGCTAAAAGTTTTAAAGGGGTGTTTTAGACTATTCATGATTATAATTATGGAATTAGTGGGGTAAGTTTAATAATTTATTTACTTGGGAATTAAAGTAGTTAATAAGGGAATAAATAGTGGGGTACTTTTATCATCTTTTATAATTGATTATATGATAATTAGGGTAAAAGAAAAAAGAATCTCGAAAGAAAAATAAAAAGAACAGAGAGGGAGAACGAGCGAGAAAGAGAGAACGAAGAGGAAAGCAAAGGCATTGGGAAGGTAGCTTGCTTGATCACGATTCTTCGGTGGAGGTAGGTTATGGTTTATTTCTATGTGATAGATAAACTCTAAATAGCGATCGATATGTATTGGGTGGTATTGTAAAGTCTTCTATATGCTTGATTGTGTGTTTGTATGTTGTGATTGTGTAATTGTGGTGCTCTGAATGATGAGACTGTTGAATCTTCAATCTTAAATCCTCTCTATTAAGATGACGCCTTGGCATAAAGA
>CM050944.1:16707855-16710355 GCA_027789145.1 Solanum arcanum | reverse complement strand
CATGAACGTAACTATCCGACCCACGATTTGGAATTGGCTGCGGTAGTGTTTGCATTGAAGCAATGGAGACACTATTTATATGGGGGTTAAGTGTGAGGTCTACACGGATCATCGTAGCCTTGATGTCTTTACTCGTAAAGATTTGAACTTAAGGCAGGAGATGGATGGAGTTACTTAAGGACTACGATATCACTATCTTGTATCATCAGGAAAACGAATGTTGTGGCGGATGCTTTAAGTAGAAAAGCGGGAAGCATGGGAAGTCTAGCTCACTTGCAAGTTTCTAGACGTCCATTGGCTAGAGAGGTTCAGACTCTGGCTAACGACTTGATGAGGTTAGAAGTAAATGAGAAGGGAGGATTGTTGGCTAGTGTGGAGTCAAGATCTTCTTTTCTTGACAAGATTAAGGGAAAACAGTTTAATGATGAAAAATTGATCCGGATCCGAGATAAAGTGTTGAAAGGAAAGGCTAAAGAAGCGACAATCGATGAGGAAGGTGTTATGAGAATGAAGGTAAGGGTATGTGTACCCCGAGTTGATGATTTGATCAACACTATTTTGACAGAGGCTCATAGTTCAAGGTATTCTATACATCCGGGTGCAACCAAGATGTACCGCGACCTAAAGCAACACTTTTGGTGGAGTAGAATGAAGCGGGATATTGTGGATTTTATTGCCAAAAGTCCAAACTGTCAACAAGTAAAATATGAACACCAAAGGCCCGGAGGAACACTTCAGAGAATGCCCATTCCAGAATGGAAGTGGGAGAGAATTGCAATGGATTTTGTGGTTGGTCTTCCGAAGACAATGGGTAAGTATGACTCCATTTGGGTGATTGTTGATAGGTTAACTAAGTCTGCTCATTTCGTTCCGGTTAAGGTGACTTACAATGCCGAGAAGTTAGCCAAGATCTATATCTCAGAAATCGTTCGATTGCATGGGGTTCCACTATCCATCATATCAGATAGAGGTACGCAGTTTACTTCTAAGTTTTGGAAAACATTGCATGCAGAATTGGGTACTAGGTTGGACCTTAGTACTGCGTTCCATCCTCAGACCGAGGGTCGACCTCAGCGAACGATTCAAGTGTTGGAGGATATGCTTCGTGCATGTGTGATAGAGTTTGGTGGCCATTGGGATAGCTTTTTACCCTTAGCGGAGTTTTCATACAATAATAGCTATCACTCAAGTATTGATATGGCCCCATTTGAAGCATTGTATGGGAGGAGATGTAGGTCTCCCATTGGTTGGTTTGATGCATTCGAGGTTAGACCTTGGGTTACTGACCTTTTGAGGGATTCGATAGAGAAAGTGAAGTCTATTCAAGAAAA
Source organism: Solanum arcanum (assembly GCA_027789145.1). Taxonomy (NCBI): domain Eukaryota; kingdom Viridiplantae; phylum Streptophyta; class Magnoliopsida; order Solanales; family Solanaceae; genus Solanum; species Solanum arcanum. The sequence goes on along the minus strand of CM050944.1, from coordinate 16,709,024 downwards.
GCTTCTAGCGGCGCAAAGTAGACAAAAGGAATATGCAGATCGAAAGGTTAGAGACTTAGAGTTCATGGAGGGTGAACAAGTCTTGTTGAAAGTTTCACCAATGAAAGGGGTGATGCGGTTTGGTAAAAGAGGCAAACTAAGCCCAAGGTACATTGGTCCATTTGAAGTACTTAAGCGAGTAGGGGAGGTGGCTTATGAGTTAGCCTTGCCTCCAGGACTGTCCGGAGTGCATCTGGTATTGCATGTGTCTATGTTGAAAAGATACCATGGGGATGGAAACTATATTATCCGTTGGGATTCAGTTTTGCTTGACGAGAATTTGTCTTATGAGGAGGAACCTGTTGCCATTCTAGATAGGGAAATTCGCAAGTTGAGATCAAGGGAGATTGCATCCATCAAGGTGCAATGGAAGAATCGGCCGGTTGAAGAAGCAACTTGGGAGAAGGAGGTCGATATGCGAGAAAGATACCCACACCAGTTTACAGATTCAGGTACTCCTTTTCGCCCTTGTTTTCCTTCTTGTGATCGTTCGGGGACGAACGATGGGTAAATTGGTATCTATTGTAACGACATGTTTAGTCATTTTGAGTAGCAGACTTCAATTCTGGAAAAACTGGCAGAAGCGACGGACCCCATGACGGACCGTCATGGGCACGACGGACTGTCGTAGGGTCTCGTTTCAAAACACTTAGAAAATCTGAGATTGGGTACTGAAAATCGACTCTCTGAACTTCGTGACGAAATGGCAGATGGACGATCCGCAGTGTGGACGGACCGTCACAAACCCTTCGTGAGAAATTGAGTCTCAAGTCCGTGATTTAAGAAGAGACGGTCCGTCGCAGCGCGACGTCGCTGCATCTGCGTAATCCCAGTCTGGGTCGGATTTCTTTATACGTTTTAAGGGACGTTTTGGACTATTTCTACTTTAATTATAAAGTTAGAGGGTTAAGTTTAATAAGTCTAATTACTTGGGGGTTAAAAGAGGTAACCTTAAGTTAATTAGTGGGTTGTTATTGCCATCTTTATTCTTAATTATATACTAATTAGGGTAAAAGAAAGAGGGTTTGAATAAAGAAAATAGAAAGAACAAAGAGAGGGAAGGAGAATCGATAGAGAGAGACGAACGAAGAGGAAAAACACAAGGCTTTGGGAAATTCTTGCTTGATTAC
>CM050944.1:16677855-16702855 GCA_027789145.1 Solanum arcanum | reverse complement strand
TAAGTATAAAAGATGACAATAGTAACCCACTAATTAACTCAAGGTTACCTCTTTTAACCCCCAAGAAATTGAGTTATTAATACTAAACCACTAACTTTATAATTAAAGCAGGAATAGTCCAAAACGCCCCTTAAATTACTTAACAGAAATCCGACCCAGTCTGGGATTACGCAGCCTGTGACGGGCCGTCGTGCCTGCGACGGTCCGTCCTGCTGCTCCGTCACAGAGTTCAGAGACTCTATTCCATTAAAGGGTCTGTGACGGTCCGTCGTGCCCACGACGGTCCGTCCTGTCATTCCATTACGAAGTTCAGAGAGTCGATTTCAGTACCCAATTTTCAAAATTCTAAGTATTTTGGAACGAGACACCCTCGACGGTCTGTCGTGCCTACGACGGTCCATCGTGGGGTCCGTCGACCAAGACAGCTTTTCCATAATCAAAATCTGCTGCTCAAAACGACTAAACAGGTCATTACAATAGATACCAATTTACCCATCGTTCGTCCCCGAACGATCACAAGAAGAAAAACAAGAGTGAAAAGGAGTACCTGAATCTGTAAACAGATGTGGGTATCTTTCTTGCATGTCAGCGTCTTTCTCCCAAGTGGCTTCTTCAACTGGTCGATTCTTCCATTGAACTTTGATGGATGCAATCTCTCTTGACCCTAACTTGCGGACTTCTCTATCTAGAATAGCAACAGGTTCCTCCTCATTAGACAAATTCTAATCAAGCAAAACTGAATCCCAACGGATAATGTAGTTTCCATCCCCATGGTATCTTTTCAACATAGACACATGAAACACCGGATGCACTCCTGACAGTCCTGGAGGCAAGGATAATTCATAAGACACCTCCCCTACTCGCTTAAGTACTTCAAAGGGTCCAATATACCTTGGGCTTAGCTTACCTCTTTTACAAAACCGCATCACCCCTTTCATGGGCGAAACCTTCAGCAAGACTTGCTCACCCTCCATAAACTCCAAGTCTCTAACCTTTCGATCTGCATATTCCTTTTGCCTACTTTGCGCCGCTAAAAGCTTTTCTTGAATAGATTTCACTTTCTCCAATGAATTCCTTAAAAGGTCAGTACCCCAAGGTCTAACCTCAAATGCATCAAACCAACCAATGGGAGACCTACATCTTCTCCCATACAATGCTTCGAATGGAGCCATATCAATACTTGAGTGATAGTTATTATTGTATGAAAACTCCGCTAAGGGTAAGAAGTTATCCCAATGACCACCAAATTCTATCACACATGTACGAAGCATATCCTCCAACACTTGAATCGTTCGCTCAGACTGACCATCGGTCTGAGGGTGAAATGCAGTACTAAGGTCCAACCTAGTACCTAATTCAGCATGTAATGTTCTCCAAAACTTAGAAGTAAACTGTGTAGCTCTATCTGATATGATGGAGAGTGGAACTCCATGCAATCGAACGATTTCTGAGATATAGATTTTGGCTAACTTCTCTGCATTGTAGGTCACCTTGACCAGAATGAAGTGAGCAGACTTAGTTAACCTATCAACGATTACCCAAATGGAGTCATACTTACTCATTGTCTTTGGAAGACCAACCACGAAGTCCATTGCGATTCTCTCCCACTTCCATTCTGGAATGGGCATTCTCTGAAGTGTTCCTCCGGGCCTCTGGTGTTCATACTTTACTTGCTGACAATTTGGACATTTGGCAACAAAATCAACAATGTTGCGCTTCATTCTACTCCACCAAAAGTGTTGCTTTAGGTCATGGTACATCTTGGTTGCACCAGGATGTATAGAATATTCGGAACTATGAGCCTCTGTAAGAATAGTGTGGATCAAATCATCAACACGGGGCACACATACCCTTCCCTTAATTCTCAAAACACCTTCCTCATCCATTATTGCTTCTTTAGCCTCTCCTCGCAACACCATATCCCGAATTTTGCTTAGTTTCTCATCATCAAACTGTTTTCCCTTGATCTTGTCAAGAAAAGAAGATCTTGCCTCCACACTAGCCAAAAATCCTCCCTTCTCATTTACTTCTAGCCTCATAAAGTTATTAGCCAGAGTCTGAACTTCTCTAGCCAATGGGCGTCTAGAAACTTGCAAGTGAGCTAGACTTCCCATGCTCCCTGCCTTTATACTTAAGGCGTCTGCCACAGCATTAGCCTTTTCCGGATGATACAAGATAGTGATATCGTAGTCCTTCAGTAGTTCCATCCATCTCCTCTGTCTCAAATTCAAATCTTTTTGAGTAAAGACATACTGTAGGCTACGATGATCCTTGTATACTTCACACTTAACCCCATATAGATAATGTCTCCATTGATTTAATGCAAACACTACCGCAGCCAATTCCAAATCATGGGTCGGATAATTACGTTCATGCACCTTTAATTGCCTTGAAGCATAAGCAATTACGTTCTTCTCTTGCATTAGCACTGCACCCAAACCCGAATAGGATGCATCACAATAGACAATGAAATTCTTACCTTCTACTGGCAGGGTAAGGATTGGTGCAGTAGTCAACAAGGTCTTGAGTTTCTGAAAGCTTTCCTCACATTCGTCCGACCATACAAATGGAACGTTCTGCTTAGTCAAGTTCGTCAATTGGGAAGAAATGGAAGAGAATCCCTTGACAAACCGGCGGTAATAGCTAGCTAAACCAACCAAGCTCCTTATTTCTGACACATTAGTAGGTCTTACCCAATTCTTCACAGTCTCAATCTTAGAAGGACCCACCATCACCCCATCCGTAGAAACCACATGCCCCAAGAAGGACACTGTATCTAGCCAAAACTCAAACTTGGAGAATTTGGCATAAAGCTTTTTCTCCCTCAACATTTCCAATACAATTCTCAAGTGCTCCTCATGTTCCTTCTTGCTCTTTGAGTATACCAATATATCATCAATAAATACGATCACAAAGAGATCCAGATATGGCTTAAAAATCTCGTTCATCAAGCTCATGAAAGCCGCAGGGGCATTCGTAAGACCAAAAGACATCACTACAAATTCATAATGCCCATACCTGGTCCGAAAAGCAGTCTTTGGCACATCCGTTGCCCGTATTTTCAATTGATGATAACCGGATCTCAAGTCAATCTTAGAGAAGACACAAGCACCTAGTAACTGATCGAACAAGTCATCAATGCGAGGAATGAGATACTTGTTCTTAATATTTACCTTGTTCAACTGCCGGTAGTCTATGCACATCCGAAAGCTTCCATCCTTCTTCTTCACAAACAATACAGGAGCACCCCAAGGAGATGCACTTGGTCTAATGAAGCCCTTTCCTAACAATTCTTGAAGTTGAGCCTTTAAATCTCTCAACTCCGCGGGACCCATTCTATAAGGGGGTATAGAAATGGGGCGAGTACCCGGTTCAAGATCAATGCAAAAGTCAATATCTCTATCCGGTGGCATACCAGGAAGGTCTGCGGGAAACACATCTAAAAACTCACAAACTATCGAAACCGACTCGATTGAAGGTACTTGGGTAGTGTCATCCCTGAGATGTGCCAAGAAAGCTAAACACCCCTTACTAACCATCCTCTTAGCACGAAGAAAGGAGATGATACGAACCGGATTAGAAGTGTAGTCACCCTCCCACAATAACGGATCTGTCCCAGGCTTGGCTAACGTCACAGTCTTAGAATTACAATCCAAGATCGCAAAATTTGGAGAAAGCCAAGTCATACCCAGAATTACATCAAAATCAACCATTTCTAAGATAACCAAGTCTACATAAGTATTGCCCCCCACAAAAGTCACCAAACAAGACCTATATACTTTTTCAACTATCACAGACTCACCCACCGGAGTAGAAACACGAATGGGCATGTCAAGCAATTCACAATGTAAATTAAGACCATTAGCAAATGAGGAAGATAAATAAGAAAATGTGGATCCAGGATCAAACAATACAGAAGCCATGCAATCACAAACCAAAAGATTACCTGTGATAACAGCATCAGATGTCTCCGCTTCAGACCGCCCGGGGAAAGCGTAACAATGGGCCCTATCACCTGTCTGCCCGTTGCCCCTACCATGTTGTGCTGTAGTGGCTCTAGTTTGCCCGTCACCCCGGCCGTTTTGGTGACCACCATTACCTCGGCCACCACCTCTACCTCTAACTATTGGAGGTCTGTAACTCTGTTTTGGACAATACTCTTAATGTGTCCAGTCTCCCCACATCCATAACACTCTCTGGATTCAAGCATCGGCCTCTGTGAGAAAGACGAAGTCTGGGGATAACCACCAAACTCAGAGAAATGTTGGCCGGTCTGAGGTGGACCCCCAACTACAGTCTGTAGTGAAGACTGAATAGGTCGGGCGGGGTAACCTCCTGAACCCTGCCCTCTGGAGTAAGAACCATTAAACTCACCTCCCTTACGAAACCTTTTTGATGTTGATGCCATGGTGAAGTCATCTGGCTTCACCCCCGTTACCTCTATCACGAAGTCTACCACTTTTTGAAAGGATTTCGCTGTAGCCGCTACCTGTAAGGCTGAAATTCGCAACTCTGATCTCAACCCCTTCACAAAGCGGTGAATCCTCTCTTGTGGACTGAAACATAGTTGGGTGGTATACCTCGATAATGCGCGAAACTTAGCCTCGTACGCAGTAACCGACATCCTACCCTGCTCTAGGCTTAGAAACTCATCTCTCCTCCTATCCCTCAAAGTACGGGGTATATACTTATCCATAAACAAGCTAGAGAATGATGCCCAAGTCATAGGTGGTGCCTCTATTGGTTGACACTCAACATGTGACCGCCACCACATTTTGGCGTTCCCTTGAAACTAATAGGTCACAAACTCAACACCAAATCGTTCTACTATACCCATCTTGTGTAGTAGCTCATGACAATCGACCAGAAAATCGTAGGCATCCTCTGATTCAGCACCCTTGAAGACTGGCAGTTTCAATTTCAAGAACTTGCTGAAAAGTTCATGCTGATCACTCGTCATTATAGGCCCTGTATTCAACCGAGGAAACGTGTCTATTTCCAATGAGGCATCCATGCGGGGAGCCACAGTAGCTGCATATTGTACCTCCGAAATCGGAGGTGTTGCTGTAGAAAACACTGAAGGTGTCTGGCCCTGATCAGATAACCCGCTAAGATAAGCAAGAACCTGATTGATCATCTCTGGGGTAGGTTGGGGTGGCAATTCCTCATTCTGCACTTGTTCATTCTCCCTATCCTCACCCTCTCTTACCACTTCCTCAGTTGGTGGAGGAGTCACCGCCCTAGTACTTGATGGGCTAGGTGCTCGTCCCCTTCCTCTAGAGGACGTCCTCCCACGACCTCTTCCACGGCCTCTGGTCACTACTCCTCTTCGAGCCACAGCCCAGTGGCTGGCTCAGACGCTTCTTGTCTTGCCGATGTTGGTGTTGGCGCAGTCGTTGTTGCTCTAGTTCTAACCATCTGCGAGATAGACTGAAGATGGTCAGATACCAATTTGTATCACCTAGATACCAATTGGATCAAAGTAATAGCACGAAAGAAGAAAAGAAAGAATGGAATTTTCCTAAAGTCTTATAGCCCCTCAAAGAAAAGTAACGGCGTCCCCCTACCGTTCCTTAAGACTCTACTAGACTCGTTCTTGTGTGATGAGACCAACGAACCTAATGCTCTGATACCAAGTTTGTCACGACCCAAAATGCGTCGTGAGTGGCACCCACACTTAGCCTCCTATGTGAGCGAACCAACTAATCTAAACTCCATCATTTCAAACATAATGAACAAAATACAATGCGGAAGACTTAAAACTCATTAATAAAAATAGATTAATAACTTCTAAAACTCAAACACTTATTATTATACCCAAAATCTGCAAGTCATCCATAACAAGAACATCTATCCTCAAATTACTAATTCTAAGAGTATCTAGAAAGCTTAAATAATATAAAGCTAGTCCATGCCGGAACTTCAAGGCATCAAGACATGAAGAAGAAGATCCAGTCCAAGCTAGAAGCGTTAGCTCACCCTGAAATCCGGTGTAATGAAGACTGGCTAGACTTGCGGTTAAGTTGAAGACGACGGTACATTTGCTGTATTCCACAAATAACAAAGAAAGAAACATACAAGTAGGGGTCAGTACAAACACGAGTACTGAGTAGATATCATCGCCCAACTCAAAATAGAAAACAGTATATATATCAGATAATATCATAAAATCAACTACAATACTCAACATGCGGCATTTACAATTACCATAACCCTTGGTCACAACACCAAGCACATCAATGAGGACTCACGTCTCCCCATCATACTCATTTGGGAATTAGGTTCATTAAATTGAGTATATTAACATCTTTCAAGATTCATTATATTTATCCCTCTCGTGTCGGTACGTGACACTCCGATCCTCATATACTATCCTGGTACCGGAACGTGGCACCCGATCCATAAACTATCCTGGTGTCGGAACGAGACACTCCTATCCTCATATACTATCCTGGTGTCGGAACGTGACACTCCGATCCTCATATACATTCCTTGTACCGGAACGTGGCACCCGATCCATAAACTATCCTAGTGTCGGAACGTGACACTCCGATCCTCATATACTATCCTGGTACCGGAACGTGGCACCCGATCCCCTAATCTCACTACATGTTCATCAAGCCTTTTTTTCTACCAAGGCATCATCATTAACAAAGTAGATTAGGGTTTTCAAGATTTAGGATTCAATAGCTTCATCATGCTTATTTTATCACAATTATATAATCACATTCATGCAAGCATACAATTAAGCATATAGAAGGGTTTACAACACTACCCAATACATATCATTCGCTATTAAGAGTTTACTACGAATAGCATAAAAACCATAACCTACCTCCACCGAAGATTCGTGATCAAGCAAGCAATTTCCCAAGATCTTTGTTTTCTTCTCGTTTCTCCTCTCTCTCTCTCTTTGTTCTTTCTATTTTTCTTATTCAAACCCTCATTGTTTTACCCTAATTAGCATATAATTAAGTATAAAAGATGGCAATAGTAACCCACTAATTAACTCAAGGTTACCTCTTTTAACCCCCAAGAAATTGAGTTATTAATACTAAACCACTAACTTTATAATTAAAGCAGGAATAGTCCAAAACGCCCCTTAAATTACTTAACAGAAATCCGACCCAGTCTGGGATTACGCAGCCTGTGACGGGCCGTCGTGCCTGCGACAGTCCGTCCTGCTGCTCCGTCACAGAGTTCAGAGACTCCATTCCATTAAAGGGTCTATGATGGTCCGTCGTGCCCACAACGGTCCGTCCTGCCATTCCGTTACGAAGTTCAGAGAGTCGATTTCAGTACCCAACTTTCAGAATTCTAAGTATTTTGGAACGAGACACCCTCGACGGTCCGTCGTGCCTACGACGGTCCGTCGTGGGGTCCGTCAACCAAGACAGCTTTTCCATAATCAATATCTGCTGCTCAAAACGACTAAACAGGTCGTTACACATTATGATTATTATTATAATTATTCTTCTTCTTCTTCTTCTTCTTCTTCTTATTATTATTATTATTATCATTATAATAATCATTATCATTATCATTATCATTATCATTATTATTATCTTTAATAATATTATCATTATCATTATTATTATCATTATCATTATCATTATCATTATCATTATCATTATCATTATCATTATTATAATTATTATTATTATTATTATTATCATTATCATTATCATTATCAATATCATTATCATTATTATTATCTTTATTAATATTATCATTATGATCATTATTATAATTATTATTCTTATTATAGTTATTATTCTTATTCTTATTTTTATTATTTTTATTGTTATTATTATTATTATTATTATTATTATCATTATTATTATTATTATTATTATTATTATTATTGTTATTATCTGTAACGACCTGTTTAGTCGTTTTGAGTAGCAGACTTCAATTCTGGAAAAACTGGTAGAAGCGACGGACCCCACGACGGACCGTCATGGGCACGACGGACCGTCGCAGGGTCTCGTTTCAAAACACTTAGAAAATCTCAAATTGGGTACTGAAAATCGACTCTCTGAACTTCGTGACGGAGTGGCAGGACGGACCGTCGCAGGCTCGACGGCCCGTCACAGGCCATTCACTTAAAATCGAGTTTACGAGCATGTGATGAGATAGCAGACGGACCGTCGCAGTACCCACGCCCGTCACGGGCTACGCAATCCCAGGCTGGATCGGATTTCTGTTAATTTATTTAAGGGGCGTTTTGGACTATTTCCTACTTTAATTATAAAGTGGTGGGTTAATGTTAATAAGTGTAATTACTTGGGGGTTAAAAGAGGTAACCTTAAGTTAACTAGTGGGTTATTATTGCTTTCCTTTACACTTAATTATATGTTAATTAGGGTAAAAGAAAGAGGGTTTGAATAAGAAAAATAAGAAAGAACAAAGAGAGACAGAAACTGAAAGAGAACGAGTAGAGAGAGAGAGAAACGAAGAGGATAGCAAGGATTCTGAGAAGATAGCTTGTTGATCGCAATTCTTCGGTGGAGGTAGGTTATGGTTTCTCTTACGATATTCGTAGTAAACTCTTAATAGTGAATGATATGTATTGATAGTATTGTAAACCCCTCTATATGCTTAATTGTATGCTTGCATGAATATGATTATGTAATTGTGAATAAACAAGCATGATGAAGCTATTGAAATCCCAAATCTTGATAAAAACCTAATCTCTTGATAATGATGAGGTCGTGGTATAAAAGAAGGCTTGATGAATTGATAGATGGAGATTAGGGGATCGGAGTGTCACGTTCCGACACATAGAATTAAGGGATCGGGTGTCACGAACCGACACATAGAGTTAAGGGATCGGGTGTCACGAACCGACACGTAGACTTAGGGGATCGGGTGTCACGAACCGACACGTAGATTTAGGGGATCGGGTGTCACGAACCGACACGTAGATTTAGGGGATCGGGTGTCACGAACCGACACGTAGATTTAAGGGATCGGGTGTCACGAACCGACACGTAGATTTAGGGGATTGGAGTGTCACGTACCGACACAAGAGGATCAAAGAATATGAGGGAGCGGAGTGTCACGTACCGACACAAGAGAAATAAAGATAATGAATCTTGGAAGATGCTAATATACTCAATCTAATGAATCTAATGATATAGTACTTGTTGTTGCTACATGTCGAGTATCATAGTTGAGTTTATGATATTACTTGGTATATACTGTTTTCTATTTTGAGTTGGCCGATGATATCTACTCAGTACCTGTGTTTTGTACTGACCCCTACTTTTATGTTTTCTTCTTTGTTATTTGTGGAGCGTAGCAAACTTGCCGTCGTCTTCGACTCAACAGTAATTCAAGCCAGTCTTACTTCATCGGAAATTCAGGGTGAGCTAATGCTTCTAGCTTGGACTGGATCTTCTTCTTCAAGTCTTGATGCCTTGAACTTCCGGCATGGACTAGCTTCTTATGTATTTTTAGCTTCTTAGACATTTTTAGTTAGTAATTTGATCATAGATGTTCTTGTGATGATGACTTCCAGATTTTGGGGAATAATAGTTATTGATTTGGTTTTTATAAATGAGTTTAAGTCTTCCGCATTATTTTCTGTTGATATTATATTGAAATGTTAAGGTTTAGATTGGTTGGTTCGCTCACATAGGAGGGTAAATGTGGGTGCCAGTCGCGATCCGGTTTTGGGTCGTGACAAACTTGGTATCAGAGCATTAGGTTCGTTGGTCTCATTACACAAGAACGAGTCTAGTAGAGTCTTAAGGAACGGTAGGGGGACGCCTTTACTTTTCTCTGAGAGGCTATAGGACTTTAGGAAAATTCCATTCTTTCATTCTTTCTTTCGTGCTACTACTTGAATCCAATTGGTATCTAGGTGATACAAATTGGTATCTGACCATCTTCACTCTCTTTCGCAGATGGTTAGAACTAGAGCAACGACTACGCCAACACCAACACCAGCACCGGTAGGACAGGGTGCGTCTGAGCCAGCCACTGGGGCTGTAGCTCGAGGAAGAACAACGGCAAGAGGCCGTAGAAGAGGTCATGGGAGGACGTCCTCTAGAGGAAGAGGACGTGCACCTAGCCCATCTGATACTAGGGCAGTGACTCCTCCACCGACTGAAGAAGTAGTAAGAGAGGGTGAGGAAGGGGAAAATGAACAAGTACAGAATGAGGAATTGCCACTCCAACCTACCCCAGAGATGATCAATCAGGTTCTTGTTTATCTTAGCGGGTTATCTGATCAGGGTCAGGCACCTCCACTGTTTTCTGCACCAGCACCTCAGGCTCCGGAGGTACAACATGCGGCTACTATGGCTCCCCGCATGGATGTTCCATTTGAAATAGGCACATTTCCTCGTCTGACTACAGGGCCTATAATGACAGGTGATCAGCATGAACTTTTCAGTAAGTTCTTGAAATTGAAACCTCCAGTCTTCGGTCTTTGAATCCGAGGATGCTTACGATTTTACGGTTGATCGTCATGAGCTACTACACAAGATGGTTATAGTAGAACGGTTTGGTGTTGAGTTCGTGAGTTACCAGTTTCAAGGGAACGCCAAAATGTGGTGGCGATCACATGTTGAGTGTCAACCGACAGAGGCAACACCTATGACTTGGGCCTCATTCTCTAGCTTGTTTATGGAGAAGTATATTCCCCGGACTTTGAGGGATAGGAAAAGGGATGAGTTCTTGAGCCTAGAGCAAGGTAGGATGTCGGTCAATGCATATGAGGCTAAGTTTCGTGCACTATCCAGATATGCCACCCAACTTTGTTTTAGTCCACAAGAGCGGATTCATCGTTTTGTGAAGGGGTTGAGGTCGAGTCATGGATTTCAGCCTTACAGGTAGCGGCTACGGCAAAATCCTTCCAAGAAGTGGTAGATTTCGTGGTAGAGGTGGAAGGAGTGAAGCCAGATGAATTCACCATGGCATCGACATCAAAGAGGTTCCAAAAGGGAGGTGAGTTCAACGGTTCTTACTCTAGAGGACAAGGTTCCGGAGGTTACTCGGTCGACCGATTGATCTTTCACTACTGATCAGTAGTTGGGGGTCCACCTCAGACCGGCCAACACTTTTCTGAGAGACCTATGCTTGACTCTAGAGAGTGTTATGGATGTGGGAGACTGGACATATTAGGAGGAATTGTCCCAAACAGAGTTATAGACCCCCAATAGCTAGAGGTAGAGGTGGTCATGGTAGAGGCCGTTATTCTGGGGGACGTGGTGGTCGAGGTAATGGTGGTCACCAAAACGGCAGAGGTGATGGGAAAACTGGAGCCACTACACCACAACATGGTAGGGGCAACAGACAAACAAATGAAAGGGCCCATTGTTATGCTTTCCCTGGGAGATCGGAGGCGGAGACATCTGATGCTGTCATCACAGGTAATCTTCTGGTTTGTGATTGCATGGCTTCTGTATTGTTTGATCCTGGATACACATTTTCTTATGTATCTTCCTCATTTGCTAATGGTCTAAATTTACATTGTGAATTACTTGATATGCCTATTCGTGTTTCTACTCCGGTGGGTGAGTCTGTGGTAGTTGAAAAGGTATATAGGTCTTGTTTGGTGAACTTTGTGGGGAGCAACACTTATGTAGATTTGGTTATTTTAGAAATGGTTGACTTTGATGTAATTCTGGGTATGACTTGGCTTTCTCCGCAATTTGCGATCTTGGATTGTAATGCTAAAACGGTGGCGTTAGCCAAGCACAGACGGGACCGTTGGTGTGGGAGGGTGACTACACTTCCAATCCGGTGCGTATCATCTCCTTTCTTCGTGCTAAGAAAATGGTTAGTAAAGGGTGTTTAGCTTTCTTGGCCCATCTCAAGGATAACACTACCCAAGTACCTTCGATTGAGTCGGTTTCGGTAGTCCGTGAGTTTTTGGATGTGTTCCCTGCAGATCCTCCTGATATGCCACCAGATAGGGATATTGACTTCTGCATTGACCTTGAACCGGGCACTCGCCCCATTTCTATACCCCCTTATAGAATGGCTCCCGCGGAGTTGAGAGAGTTAAAGGCCCAACTTCAAGAGTTGTTGAGCAAAGGCTTCATCAGACCAAGTGCATCTCCTTGGGGTGCTCCGGTTTTGTTTGTGAAGAAGAAGGATGGGAGTTTTCGGATGTGCATAGACTACCGGCAGTTGAACAAGGTAACCATAAAGAACAAGTATCCTCTTCCTCGCATTAATGACTTGTTCGATCAATTACAAGGTGCTTGTGTCTTCTCTAAGATTGACTTGAGATCTGGTTATCATCAATTGAAAATACGGGCAACGGATGTCAAGACGCTTCCGAACAAGGTATGGGCATTACGAATTTGTGGTGATGTCTTTTGGTCTTACGAATGCCCCCGCTGCGTTCATGAGCTTGATGAACGGGATTTTTAAGCCATATTTGGACCTCTTCGTGATCGTATTTATTGATGATATATTGGTATACTCAAAGAGCAAGAAGGAACATGAAGAGCATTTGAGAATGGTATTGGAAATGTTGAGGGAGAAAAAGCTTTATGCCAAGTTATCTAAGTGTGAGTTTTGGCTAGATGCAGTGTCCTTCTTGGGGCACGTGGTTTCTAAGGAAGGAGTGATGGTGGATCCTTCTAAGATTGAGACAGTGAAGAATTGGGTAAGACCCACTAATGTGTCAGAAATAAGGAGCTTTGTTGGGTTAGCTAGATACTACCGCCGATTTGTCAAGGGATTCTCTTCTATTGCTTCCCAATTGACGAACTTGACTAAGCAGAATGTTCCATTTGCATGGTCGGACGAATGTGAGGAAAGCTTTCAGAAACTCAAGACTTTGTTGACTACCGCACCTATCCTTACCTTGCCAGTGGAAGGTAAGAATTTCATTGTCTATTGTGATGCATCCTATTCTGGGTTGGGTGCAGTGCTAATGCAAGAGAAGAGTGTAATTGCTTATGCTTCAAGGCAATTAAAGGTGCATGAACGTAACTATCCGACCCACGATTTGGAATTGGCTGCGGTAGTGTTTGCATTGAAGCAATGGAGACACTATTTATATGGGGTTAAGTGTGAGGTCTACACGGATCATCGTAGCCTTCAGTATGTCTTTACTCAGAAAGATTTGAACTTAAGACAGAGGAGATGGATGGAGTTACTAAAGGACTACGATATCACTATCTTGTATCATCCGGGAAAAGCGAATGTTGTGGCAGATGCTTTAAGTAGAAAAGCGGGAAGCATGGGAAGTCTAGCTCACTTGCAAGTTTCTAGACGCCCATTGGCTAGAGAGGTTCAGACTCTGGCTAACGACTTGATGAGGTTAGAAGTAAATGAGAAGGGAGGATTGTTGGCTAGTGTGGAGTCAAGATCTTCTTTTCTTGACAAGATTAAGGGAAAACAGTTTAATGATGAAAAATTGATCCGGATCCGAGATAAAGTGTTGAAAGGAAAGGCTAAAGAAGCGACAATCGATGAGGAAGGTGTTATGAGAATCAAGGTAAGGGTATGTGTACCCCGAGTTGATGATTTGATCAACACTATTTTGACAGAGGCTCATAGTTCAAGGTATTCTATACATCCGGGTGCAACCAAGATGTACCGCGACCTAAAGCAACACTTTTGGTGGAGTAGAATGAAGCGGGATATTGTGGATTTTATTGCCAAAAGTCCAAACTGTCAACAAGTAAAATATGAACACCAAAGGCCCGGAGGAACACTTCAGAGAATGCCCATTCCAGAATGGAAGTGGGAGAGAATTGCAATGGATTTTGTGGTTGGTCTTCCGAAGACAATGGGTAAGTATGACTCCATTTGGGTGATTGTTGATAGGTTAACTAAGTCTGCTCATTTCGTTCCGGTTAAGGTGACTTACAATGCCGAGAAGTTAGCCAAGATCTATATCTCGTAAATCGCTCGATTGCACGGGGTTCCACTATCCATCATATCAGATAGAGGTATGCAATTTACTTCTAAGTTTTGGAAAACATTGCATGCAGAATTGGGTACTAGGTTGGACCTTAGTACTGCGTTCCATCCTCAGACCGATGGTCAGTCTGAGCGAACGATTCAAGTGTTGGAGGATATGCTTCGTGCATGTGTGATAGAGTTTGGTGGCCATTGGGATAGCTTTTTACCCTTAGCGGAGTTTTCATACAATAATAGCTATCACTCAAGTATTGATATGGCCCCATTTGAAGCATTGTATGGGAGGAGATGTAGGTCTCCCATTGGTTGGTTTGATGCATTCGAGGTTAGACCTTGGGGTACTGACCTTTTGAGGGATTCGATAGAGAAAGTGAAGTCTATTCAAGAAAAGCTTCTAGCGGCGCAAAGTAGACAAAAGGAATATGCAGATCGAAAGGTTAGAGACTTAGAGTTCATGGAGGGTGAACAAGTCTTGTTGAAAGTTTCACCAATGAAAGGGGTGATGCGGTTTGGTAAAAGAGGCAAACTAAGCCCAAGGTACATTGGTCCATTTGAAGTACTTAAGCGAGTAGGGGAGGTGGCTTATGAGTTAGCCTTGCCTCCAGGACTGTCCGGAGTGCATCCGGTATTCCATGTGTCTATGTTGAAAAGATACCATGGGGATGGAAACTATATTATCCGTTGGGATTCAGTTTTGCTTGACGAGAATTTGTCTTATGAGGAGGAACTGTTGCCATTCTAGATAGGAAATTCGCAAGTTGAGATCAAGGGAGATTGCATCCATCAAGGTGCAATGGAAGAATCGGCGGTTGAAGAAGCAACTTGGGAGAAGGAGGTCGATATGCGAGAAAGATACCCACACCGGTTCTGATTCAGGTACTTTTTCGCTCTTGTTTTCCTTCTTGTGATCGCTCGGGACGAACGATGGGTAAATTGGTATCTATTGTAACGACCGCTTAGTCGCTTTGAGTAGCAGACTTCACCTGGAAAATCGGCGATAACGGACCCCACGACGGACCGTCATGGGCACGACGGACCGTCGCAGGGTCTCGTTTCAAAACACTTAGAAAATCTGAAATTGGGTACTGAAAATTGACTCTCTGAACTTCGTGACGGAGTGGCAGGACGGACCGTCGCAGGCTCGACGGCCCGTCACAGGCCATTCACTTAAAATCGAGTTTCTGTAGCATGTGACGGACAGCAGGACGGACCGTCGCAGGCACGACGGCCCATCACGGGCTACGCAATCCCAGGCTGGGTCGGATTTCTGTTAATTTATTTAAGGGGCGTTTTAGGCTATTTCCTACTTTAATTATAAAGTGGTGGGTTAATGTTAATAAGTCTAATTACTTGGGGGTTAAAAGAGGTAACCTTAAGTTAACTAGTGGGTTATTATTGCTTTCCTTTACACTTAATTATATGTTAATTAGGGTAAAAGAAAGAGGGTTTGAATAAGAAAAATAAGAAAGAACAAAGAGAGACAGAAAAAGAAAGAGAACGAGTAGAGAGAGAGAGAAACGAAGAGGATAGACAGGATTCTGAGAAGATAGCTTGTTGATCGCAATTCTTCGTTGGAGGTAGGTTGTGGTTTCTCTTACGATATTCGTAGTAAACTCTTAATAGTGAATGATATGTATTGATAGTATTGTAAACCCCTCTATATGCTTAATTGTATGCTTGCATGAATATGATTATGTAATTGTGAATAAACAAGCATGATGAAGCTATTGAAATCCCAAATCTTGATAAAAACCTAATCTCTTGATAATGATGAGGCCGTGGTATAAAAGAAGGCTTGATGAATTGATAGATGGAGATTAGGGGATCGGAGTGTCACGTTCCGACACATAGAATTAAGGGATCAGGTGTCACGAACCGACACGTAGAGTTAGGGGATCGGGTGTCACGAACCGACACGTAGACTTAGGGGATCGGGTGTCACGAACCGACACGTAGATTTAGGGGATTGGGTGTCACGAACCGACACGTAGATTTAGGGGATCGGGTGTCACGAACCGACACGTAGATTTAGGGGATCGGATGTCACGAATCGACACGTAGATTTAGGGGATCGGAGTGTCACGTACCGACACAAGAGGATCAAAGAATATGAGGGAGCGGAGTGTCACGTACCGACACAAGAGAAATAAAGATAATGAATCTTGGAAGATGCTAATATACTCAATCTAATGAATCTAATTCCCAAATGAGTATGATATTGAGGCTTGAGTCCTCATGTGTGAACTTGACGGAAATTGTTAATGATATAGTACTTGTTGTTGCTACATGTCGAGTATCATAGTTGAGTTTATGATATTACTTGGTATATATTGTTTTCTATTTTGAGTTGGCCGATGATATCTACTCAGTACCCCTGTTTTGTACTGACCCCTACTTTTATGTTTTCTTCTTTGTTATTTGTGGAGCGTAGCAAACGTGCCGTCGTCTTCGACTCAACAGTAATTCAAGCTAGTCTTACTACATCGGAAATTCAGGGTGAGCTAATGCTTCTAGCTTGGACTGGATCTTCTTATTCAAGTCTTGATGCCTTGAACTTCCGGCATGGACTAGCTTCTTATGTATTTTTAGCTTCTTAGACATTTTTAGTTAGTAATTTGATCATAGATGTTCTTGTGATGATGACTTCCAGATTTTGGGGAATAATAGTTATTGATTTGGTTTTTATAAATGAGTTTAAGTCTTCCGCATTATTTTCTGTTGATATTATATTGAAAGGTTAAGGTTTAGATTGGTTGGTTCGCTCACATAGGAGGGTAAATGTGGGTGCCAGTCGCGATCCGGTTTTGGGTCGTGACATTATCATTATTGTTATTATCATTATAATTATCATTATTATTATTATCATTATTATTATTATTATTATTATTATTAGTATTATTATTATTATTATTATTATTATTATTATTAACATTATCATTATCATTATTATTATTATTATTATTATTATTATTATTATTATTATTATCATTATCATTATCATTATCATTGTCATTATTATTATCATTATTATTATTATTATTATTATTATTATTATTATTATTATTATCATAATAATTATCATTATTATTATTATTATTATTATTATTATTATTATTATTATGATTATGATTATTATTATTATTAATATTATTATTATATTGATTATTATTATTATTATTATTATTATTATTATTATTATTATTATTATAATAAGTATTATTATTATTATTATAATTAATATTATTATTATTTTTATTATTAGTATTATTAGTATTATTGTTGTTGTTGTTGTTGTTGTTGTTGTTATTATTATTATTATTGTTATTGTTATTGTTATTGTTATAATTATTAATATTATTATTATTATGATTATTATTACTATCATTATGATTATTATTATTATCATTATGATTATTATTATTATTATTATTATTATTATTATTATTATTATTATTATTATTATCATTATTATCTGTCACGACCCAAAACCGATCGCGACTGGTACCCACATTTACCCTCCTATGTGAGCGAACCAACCAATCTAAACCTTGACATTTTCAATATAATATCAACAGAATATAATGCGGAAGACTTAACTCATTAATAAAAACCAAATCAATAACTATTATTCCCCAAAATCTGGAAGTCATCATCACAAGAACATCTATCTCAAATTACTAAACTAGGAATGTCTAAGAACAAAATAACTAAAAAGCTAGTCCATGCCGGAAGTTCAAGGCATCAAGACTTGAAGAAGAAGATCCAGTCCAAGCTAGACGCATTAGCTCACCCCGAATTTCCAAAAGTAGTAAAGACGGCTAGATCTCTTTGTTGAGTTGAGGTTGACTAACGCTTGTCGCATTCCACAATTAACAAAGAAGAAAACATAAAAGTAGGGGTCAAGATAACCACAAGTCTTGAGTAGATATCATCGCCAACTCAAAATAGAAACAAAGATATATCAGTTAATATCATAAATCAACTATAAACTCAACATGTAACAATAACAAGTACTATAATCATCAATAAGTACCATAAAGTTCATCCATGAGGGCGCAAGCCTCAATACCATGCTCATTTGGGAATTAAGTTCATTATGTTGAGTATATTCTCATCTTTCAAGATTCATTATCTTTCTTCCTCTTGTGTCGGTACGTGACACTCCGATCCCCTACATGTGTCGGAACGTGACACTCCGATCCCCTATATGTGTCGGAACGTGACACTCCGATCCCCTATATGTGTCGGAACGTGACACTCCGATCCCCTATATGTGTCGGAACGTGACACTTCGATCCCCTATATGTGTCGGAACGTGACACTCCGATCCCCTATATGTGTCGGAACGTGACACTCCGATCCCCTATATGTGTCGGTACGTGACACTCCGATCCACTAATACTATGTGTCGGAACATGACACTCCGATCCACTAATACTATGTGTCGGAACGTGACACTCCGATCCACTAATACTATGTGTCGGAACGTGACACTCCGATCCACTAATATCATTCTGTAAATTCATCAAGCCTTCTCTATACCAAGGCATCATCAATCCCATTACTTTAATTCATCAAGCCTTCTTCTATACCAAGGCATCATCATTAATAATATATATTAAAGTTTCTTTCAAGATTTGGGATTCAATAGTTTTCATCATGCTTGTCTTATCATAATAACATAATCATATTCATGCAAGCATACAATTAAGCATATAGTAGGGTTTACAATACTACTAACATATATCATTCGCTATTAAGAGTTTACTACGAATAGCATGAAAACCATAACCTACCTCCACCGAAGAATTGAATCAACAAGCTATCTTCTCAAAATCCTTGCTATCCTCTTCGTTTCTCTCTCTCTACTCGTCCGTTTCTCCTCTCTTTCTGTTCTTTTCTTTTTCTTATTCAAACCCTCTTTCTTTTACCCTAATTCATATATAATTAAGAATGAAAGATGGTAATAATGACCCACTAATTAACTTAAGGTTACCTATTTTAACCCCCAAGTAATTAGATTTATTAATATTAACCCTCAATCTTTATAATTAAGGAAAGAATAGTCCAAAACGACCCTTAAAACGTGTAGAGGAATCCCATTCCGCCTGGGATTTGCAACTCGTGACGTCGTGCTGCCGCGACGGTCCGTCACGATGGTCGCCGCAGCCTCCCAAATTCCAGGTGAATCGTGACGCCCGTCACCAGGTGACGGTCCGTCCCGCACTCCGCCCCGGTTCTGAAGTTGAGTCGATTTTCGCACCCAATTTAAGAATTCTAAGTATCTTTGAAACGATGCACCCTCGACGGGCCCTCGTGCCTGTGATGGTCCGTCGCAGCGTTCGTGGTCTTGGCCGCTTTTTCCGAATTAAAATCACGCTCAAAACGACTAAACAGTCGTTACAATAGATACCAATTTACCCATCGCTCGTCCCGAACGATCAAAAGAAGAAAAACAAGGGCGGAAGGAAGTACACGAATCAGAAACAGATGTGGGTATTTTTCTTGCATATCTGCCTCCTTCTCCCAAGTAGCCTCTTCAACCGGTCGATTCTTCCATTGAACCTTGATGGATGTAACTTCTCTCGACCTCAACTTGCGAACCTCCCTATCTAATATAGCAACAGTCTCCTCCTCATAAGACAAGTTTTCATCAAGCAAAACTGAATCCCAACGGATAATGTAATTTCCATCCCCATGATATCTTTTCAACATAGACACATGGAATACCGGATGTACTCCGGACAGCCCTGGAGGCAAGGCTAACTCATAAGCCACCTCTCCTATTCGCTTTAGTACCTCAAATGGCCCAATGTACCTTGGACTTAGCTTACCTCTTTTACCAAACCGCATCACCCCTTTCATTGGCGAAACTTTCAACAAGACTTGTTCACCCTCCATGAACTCTAAGTCTCTAACCTTTTGATCTGCATATTCTTTTTGCCTACTTTATACCGCTTAGAAGCTTTTCTTGAATAGACTTCACTTTCTCTAATGAATCCCTCAACAGATCGGTACCCCAAGGTCTAACCTCAAATGCATCAAACCAACCAATGGGAGACCTACATCTCCTCCCATACAATGCTTCAAATGGGGCCATATCAATGCTTGAGTGATAGCTATTATTGTACGAAAACTCTGCTAAGGGTAGGAAGCTATCCCAATGACCACCAAACTCTATCACACATGCACGAAGCATATCCTCCAACACTTGAATCGTTCTCTCAGACTGACCATCGATCTGAGGATGGAACGCAGTACTAAGGTCCAACCTAGTACCCAATTCCGCATGCAATGTTTTCCAAAACTTAGAAGTAAACTGCGTACCTCTATCTGATATGATGGATAGTGGAACCCCATGCAATCGAACGATTTCTGAGATATAGATCTTGGCTAACTTCTCTGCATTGTAAGTCACCTTGACCGGAATGAAATGAGTAGACTTAGTTAACCTATCAATAATTACCCAAATAGAATCAAACTTCCCCAATGTCTTGGGAAGACCAACCACAAAGTCCATTGCAATTCTCTCCCACTTCCATTCCGGAATGGGCATTCTCTGAAGTGTTCCTCCGGGCCTTTGGTGTTCATATTTTACTTGTTGACAGTTTGGACATTTGGCAATAAAATCCATAATATCCCGCTTCATTCTACTCCACCAAAAGTGTTTCTTTAGGTCGCGGTACATCTTGGTCGCACCCGGATGTATAGAATACCTTGAACTATGAGCTTCTGTCAGAATAGTGTTGATCAAATCATCGACGCGGGGTACACATACCCTTCCCTTGATTCTCAAAACACCTTCCTCATCGATTTGTGCTTCCTTAGCCTCTCCTCGTAATACCTTATCTTGGATTCTGCGCAGATTCTCATCATCAAACTGCCTTCCCTTAATCTTGTCAAGAAAAGAAGATCTTGCCTCCAAAGAAGCCAACAATCCTCCCTTCTCATTTACTTCTAATCTCATCAAGTCATTAGCTAGAGTCTGGACTTCTCTAGCCAATGGGCGTCTAGAAGCTTGCAAGTGAGCTAGACTTCCCATGCTTCCCGCCTTTCTACTTAAAGCATCCGCTACAACATTCGCCTTCCCCGGATGATACAAAATAGTGATATCGTAGTCCTTTAGTAGCTCCATCCATCTCCTCTGTCTCAAGTTCAAATCTTTCTGAGTAAAGACATACTGAAGGCTACGATGATCCGTGTAGACCTCACACTTAACCCCATATAAATAGTGTCTCCATTGCTTTAATGCAAACACTACCGCAGCCAATTCCAAATCATGAGTTGGATAGTTACGTTCATGCACTTTTAATTGCCTCGAAGCATAAGCAATCACATTCTTTTCTTGCATTAGCACTGCACCCAAACCAGAATAGGATGCATCACAATAAACAATGAAGTTCTTACCCTCTACGGGCAAGGTGAGAATGGGTGCGGTAGTCAACAAGGTCTTGAGCTTCTGAAAACTTTCCTCACACTCATCCGACCATACAAATGGAACATTCTGCTTAGTCAAGTTCGTCAATTGGGAAGCAATAGAAGAGAATCCCTTGACAAATCGGCGGTAGTAGCTAGCTAACCCAACAAAGCTCCTTATTTCTGACACATTAGTAGGTCTTACCCAATTCTTCACTGTCTCAATCTTAGAAGGATCCACCATCACTCCTTCCTTAGAAACCACGTGCCCCAAGAAGGACACCGCATCTAGCCAAAACTCACACTTAGAGAACTTGGCGTAAAGCTTTTTCTCCCTCAATATTTCCAATACCATTCTCAAATGCTCTTCATGTTCCTTCTTGCTCTTCGAGTATACCAATATATCATCAATAAATACGATTACGAAGAGGTCCAAATATGGCTTAAAAATCCCGTTCATCAAGCTCATGAACGCAGCAGGGGCATTCGTATGACCAAAAGATATCACCACAAATTCGTAATGCCCATACCTTGTTCGAAAAGCAGTCTTTGGCACATCCATTGCCCGTATTTTCAATTGATGATAACCAGATCTCAATTCAATCTTAGAGAAGACACAAGCACCTTGTAGTTGATCGAACAAGTCATCAATGCGAGGAAGAGGATACTTGTTCTTAATAGTTACCTTATTCAGTTGTCTGTAGTCTATGCACATCCGAAAACTCCCATCCTTCTTCTTCACAAACAAAACCGGAGCACCCCAAGGGGATGCACTTGGCCTAATGAAGCCTTTGTTCAATAACTCTTGAAGTTGTGCCTTTAACTCTCTTAACTCCGCGAGAGCCATTCTATAAGGGGGTATAGAAATGGGGCGAGTGCCCGTTTCAAGATCTATGCAGAAGTCAATATCCCTATCTGGGGGCATACCAGGAAGATCTGCAGGGAACACATCCAAAAACTCACGGACTACCGAAACCGACTCAATCGAAGGTACTTGGGTAGTGTCATCCTTGAGATGGGCCAAGAAAGCTAAACACCCTTTACTAACCATTTTCTTAGCACGAAGAAAGGAGATGATACGCACCAGATTAGAAGTGTAGTCACCCTCCCACACTAACAGATCTGTCCCAGGCTTGGCTAACGTCACAGTTTTAGCGTTACAATCCAGGATCGCAAAATTCGAAGAAAGCCAAGTCATACCCAGAATTACATCGAAGTCAACCATTTCTAGAATAACTAAATCTACATAAGTGTTGCTCCCCACAAAAGTCACCAAACAAGACCTATACACTTTTTCAACTATCACAGACTCACCCACCGGAGTAGAAACACGAATAGGCATATCAAGTAATTCACAATGTAAATTTAGACCATTAGCAAATGAGGAAGATACATAAGAAAATGTGGATCCAGGATCAAACAATACAGAAGCCATACAATCACAAACCGAAAGATTACCCGTGATGACAAAGATCGATGCCTCCGCCTGCACCGCCAGGGAAAGCGTAACAATGGGCCCTATCGCTCGTCCGTCTGCCCTCTACCATGTTGTGAGGTAGTGGCTCCAGCTTTGCCCATCACCTCCGCCGCTTTGGTGACCACCATTACCTCGACCACCACCTCCTCCAGCATCACGGGCTCTACCATGACCACCTCTACCTCTAGCTATGGGGGGCCTATAACTTTGTCTGGGACAATTCTTCCTAATATGTCCAATCTCCCCACATCCATAACACTCTCTGGAGTCAAGCATAGGCCTCTCGGAGAAGTGTTGACCGGTCTGAGCTGGTCCCCCAACTACAGTCTGTAGTGAAGACTGAATTGGTCGGACTGAGTAACTTTTGGAACCTTGTCCTCTAGTGTAAGAACCATTAAACTCACCTCCCTTTCGAAACCTTTTTGATGTCGATGTTGTGGTGAAGTCGTCTGGCTTCACTCCTTCCACTTCTATCACAAAGTCTACCACCTCTTGGAAAGATTTTGCCGTTGCAGCTACCTGTAAGGCCGAAATCCGCAACTCTGATCTCAACCCCTTCACAAACCGGCGAATCCGCTCTTGTGGACTGAAACAAAGTTGAGTGGCATATCTGGATAGTGCACGAAACTTAGCCTCATAAGCATTAACCGACATCCTACCTTGCTCTAGGCTCAAGAACTCATCCCGTTTCCTATCCCTCAAAGTCCTTGGGATATACTTCTCCATAAACAGGGTAGAGAAGGATGCCCAAGTCATGGGTGTGGCCTCCGTCGGTTGACTCTCGACATGTGATCGCCACCACATTTTGGCGTTCCCTTGAAACTGATAGCTTACTTAACTCAACGCCAAACCGTTCTACTATCCCCATCTTGTGTAGTAGCTCATGACAATCAACCGGAAAATCATAAGCATCTTGATTCTCGCACTTGAAGACTGGAGGTTTCAATTTCAAGAACTTCTTGAAAAGTTCGTGGCCGATCGCTTGTCATTATCGGTCCAAAGAGTCGACGTGGAAATGTGCCTATCTCCATGAGGCATCCATGCGGGAGCCATAGTAGCCGCATGTCGTACCTCGAAATCGGAGGTGTCAGCGTAACCCACTGGAGGTGATCGACCGTGATCGATAACCCGCTAAGATAAGCCGTAACTCGATTGATCATCTTCGGGGTAGGTTGGGGTGGCATTTCCTCATTCTGCACTTGCTCATTCACCCCATCCTCCCCTTTCTTACTACTTCCTCGGTCGGTGGAGGAGTCACCGCCTCTAGTACCGGATGGGCTCGGTGCTCGTCCTCTTCCTCTAGAGGACGCCCTCCCACGACCTCTACCACGGCCCCTGTCATTTGTTCTCCTCGAGCCCACGGCCCGGTGGCTGGCTCGATTGTTTCTTGTCTGGCGGTGTTGGTGTTGGCGTAGTCGTTGCTCTAGTTCTAACCATCTGCGAAAGAGAGTGAAGATGGTCGATACCACCAGATCGCCTAGATACCAATTGGACTCAAGTAGTAGCACGAAAGGAAGAATGAAAGAGTGAAATTTTCCTAAAGTCTTATAGCCTCTCAAGGAAAAGTAAAGGCGCCCCTACCGTTCCTTAAGACTCTACTAGACCTGTTCTTGTGTGATGAGACCAACGAACCTAATGCTCGATACCAAGTTTGTCACGACCCAAAACCGATCGCGACTGGCACCCACATTTACCCTCCTATGTGAGCGAACCAACCAATCTAAACCTTAACATTTTCAATATAATATCAACAGAAGATAATGCGGAAGACTTAACTCATTAATAAAAACCAAATCAATAACTATTATTCCCCAAAATCTGGAAGTCATCATCACAAGAACATCTATCTCAAATTACTAAACTAGGAATGTCTAAGAACAAAATAACTAAAAAGCTAGTCCATGCCGGAAGTTCAAGGCATCAAGACTTGAAGAAGAAGATCCAGTCCAAGCTAGACGCATTAGCTCACCCTGAATTTCCAAAAGTAGTGAAGGCGGCTAGATCTCTTTGTTGAGTTGAGGTTGACGGAACGCTTCTTTGCATTCCACAATTAACAAAGAAGAAAACATAAAAGTAGGGTCAAGACAACCACAAGTCTTGAGTAGATATCATCGGCCAACTCAAAATAGAAAACAAAGATATATCAGTTAATATCATAAATCAACTATAAACTCAACATGTAACAATAACAAGTACTATAATCATCAATAAGTA
>CM050944.1:16642855-16670355 GCA_027789145.1 Solanum arcanum | reverse complement strand
CTCGCATATCTGCCTCCTTCTCCCAAGTGGCTTCTTCAACGGGTCGATTCTTCCATTGAACTTTGATGGATGCAGTCTCCCTTGATCTCAACTTGCGAATTTCTCTATCTAGAATGGCAACGGGTTCCTCCTCATAAGACAAATTCTCATCAAGCAAAACTGAATCCCAACGGATAATGTAGTTTCCATCCCCATGGTATCTTTTCAACATCGACACATGGAATACCGGATGCACTTCGGACAGCCCTGGAGGCAAGGCTAACTCATAAGCCACCTCCCCTACTCGCTTAAGTACTTCAAATGGACCAATATACCTTGGGCTAAGTTTACCTCGCTTACCAAACCGCATCACCCCTTTCATTGGAGAAACCTTCAACAAGACTTGTTCACCCTCCATGAATTCCAAGTCTCTAACCTTCCGATCTGCATACTCCTTCTGTCTACTTTGCGCTGCTAGAAGCTTTTCTTGAATAGATTTCACTTTATCTAACGATTCCCTCAGAAGGTCAGTACCCCAAGGTCTAACTTCAAATGCATCAAACCAACCAATGGGGGACCTACACCTTCTCCCATATAGTGCCTCAAATGGGTCCATATCAATGCTTGAGTGATAGCTATTGTTGTAGGAGAACTCTGCTAAGGGTAAAAAGCTATCCCACTGACCACCAAATTCTATCACACATGCACGAAGCATATCCTCCAACACTTGAATCGTTCGCTCAGACTGACCATTGATCTGAGGATGGAACGCAGTACTAAGGTCCAACCTAGTACCCAGTTCCGCATGCAATGTTTTCCAAAACTTAGAAGTAAATCACAGACTTATCCGATATAATGGAGAGTGGAACCCCATGCAATCGCACCACTTCCGAGATGTAAAGTTTGGCTAACTTCTCTGCATTGTAAGTCACCTTGACCGGAATGAAGTGAGCAGACTTAGTTAACCTATCGACAATTACCCAAATAGAATCAAACCTTCCCAATTTCTTTGGAAGACCAACCACGAAATCCATCGCAATCCTTTCCCACTTCCATTCGGGAATGGGCATTCTCTGAAGTGTTCCTCCGGGCCTCTGGTGTTCATACTTTACTTGTTGACAGTTTGGACATTTGGCAATAAAGTCAACAATATCACGCTTCATTCTACTCCACCAAAAGTGTTGCTTTAGGTCACGGTATATCTTGGTTGCACCCGGATGTATCGAATACCTTGAACTATGAGCCTCTGTCAGAATAGTGTTGATGAAATCATCGACGCGGGGTACACATACCCTTCCCTTAATCCTCAAAACACCTTCCTCATCGATTTTTGCTTCTTTAGCCTCTCCTTGCCATACTTTACTCGGATTCGGATCAATTTCTCATCATTAAACTGTTTCCCCTTGATCTTGTCAATTTTAGAAGATCTCGCCTCCACACTGGCCAATAATCCTCCCTTCTCATTTACTTCTAACCTCATAAGGTCGTTAGCCAGAATCTGAACTTCTCTAGCCAATAGGCGTCTAGAAGCTTGCAAGTGAGCTAGACTTCCCATGCTTCCCGCCTTTCTACTCAAAGCATCCGCTACAACATTCACCTTCCCCGGATGATACAAAATAGTGATGTCGTAGTCCTTCAGTAGTTCCATCCATCTTCTCTGTCTCAAGTTCAAATCTTTCTGAGTAAAGACATACTGAAGGCTACAATGATCCGTGTAGACCTCACACTTAACCCCATATAAATAGTGTCTCCATTGCTTTAGTGCAAACACTACCGCGGCCAATTCCAAATCATGAGTTGGGTAGTTACGTTCATGCACTTTTAATTGTCTTGAAGCATAAGCAATCACATTCTTCTCTTGCATTAGCACTGCACCCAAACCCGAATAGGATGCATCACAATAGACAATGAAATTCTTACCTTCCACTGGCAAGGTGAGAATTGTGCGAGTCAATGCAGTCTTGAGCTTCAAAGCTTTCCTCACACTCGTCTGACCATACAAATGGAACATTTTGCTTAGTCAAGTTCGTCAGTTGGGAAGCAATAGAAGAGAATCCCTTGACAAATCGGCGGTAGTAGCTAGCTAACCCAACAAAGCTCCTTATTTCTGACACATTAGTAGGTCTTACCCAATTCTTCACTGTCTCAATCTTAGAAAGATCCACCATCACTCCATCCTTAGAAACCACGTGCCCCAAGAAGGACACTGCATCTAGCTAAAACTCACACTTAGAGAACTTGGCATAAAGCTTTTTCTCCCTCAACATTTCCAATACCATTCTCAAATGCTCCTCATGTTCCTCCTTACTTTTTGAGTATATCAGTATATCATCAATAAATACGATCACAAAGAGATCCAAATATGGCTTAAAAATCCCGTTCATCAAACTCATGAACGCAGCAGGGGCATTCGTAAGACCAAAAGACATCACTACAAATTCGTAATGCCCATACCTGGTTCTAAAAGCAGTTTTTGGCACATCCGTTGCCCGTATTTTCAATTGATGGTAACCGGATCTCAAGTCAATCTTAGAGAATACACAAGCACCTTGTAACTGATCGAACAAGTCATCAATGCGAGGAAGAGGATACTTGTTCTTAATAGTTACCTTGTTCAATTGCCGGTAGTCTATGCACATCCGAAAACTCCTATCCTTCTTCTTCACAAACAAAACTGGAGCACCCCAAGGAGATGCACTTGGTCTAATGAAGCCTTTGCTCAACAACTCTTGAAGTTGGGCTTTTAACTCTCTTAACTTCGCGGAAGCCATTCTATAAGGGGGTATAGAAATGGGGCGAGTACCCGGTTCAAGATCAATACAGAAGTCAATGTCCCTATCTTGTGGCATACCAGGAAGATCTGCAGGGAACACGTCCAGAAACTCACGGACCACTGAAACCGACTCAATCGAAGGCACTTGAGTAGTGTCATCCTTGAGATGTGCCAAGAAAGCTAAACACCCTTTACTAACCTTTTTCTTAGCACGAAGAAAGGAGATGATACGCACCGGATTGGAAGTGTAGTCACCCTCCCACACTAACGGATCTGTCCCAGGCTTGGCTAACGTCACCATTTTAGCATTACAATCCAAGATCGCAAATTGCGGAGAAAGCCAAGTCATAGCCAGAATTACATCAAAATCAACCATTTCTAAGATAACCAAATCTACATAAGTGTTGCTCCCCACAAAGTTCACCAAACAAGACCTATATACCTTTTCAACTACCACAGACTCACCCACTGGAGTAGAAACACGAATAGGCATGTCAAGTAATTCACAACGTAAATTTAGACCATTAGCAAATGAGGAAGATACATAAGAAAATGTGGATCCAGGATCAAACAATACAGAAGCCATGCAATCACAAATCAAAAGATTACCCGTGATGACAAAGAATCGATGTCTCCGCTTCAGATCTCCCAGGAAAAGCGTAGCAATGGGCCCCATTACTTGTCTGTCCGTTGCCCCTACCATGTTGTGATGTTGTGGCTCCAGTTTGCCCATCACCCCGGCCGTTTTGGTGACCACCATTATCTCGACCACCGCGTCCTCCAGAATGACGGCCTCTTCCATAACCACCTCTACCTCTAGCTATTGGGGGTCGGTAACTCTGTTTTGGACAATATCTCTTAATATGTCCAATCTCCCCACATCCATAGCACTCTCTGGGTTCATGCATAGGTCTCTTAGGGAAGTGTTGACCGGTCTGAGGTGGACCCCCAACTACAGTCTGTAGTGAAGACTGAATCGGTCGGACTGAGTAACCTTTGGAACCCTGTCCTCTAGGGTAAGAACCATTAAACTCACCTCCCTTTCGAAACCTTTTTGATGTCGATGTCGAGGTGAAGTCATCGGGCTTCACTCCTTCCACCTCTATCACGAAGTCTACCACTTCTTGGAAGGATTTTGCCGTAGCCGCTACCTGTAAGGCCGAAATCCGCAACTCTGACCTCAACCCCTTCACAAACCGGCGAATCCGCTCTTGTGGACTGAAACAAAGTTGAGTGGCATACCTGGATAGTGCGCGAAACCTAGCCTCATATGCATTAATCGACATCCTACCTTGCTCTAGGCTCAAGAACTCATCCCTTTTCCTATCCCTCAAAGTCCGGGGGATATACCTCTCCATAAACAAGCTAGAGAATGATGCCCAAGTCATAGGTGTTGCCTCTGTCAGTTGACACTCAACATGTGATCGCCACCACATTTTGGCGTTCCCTTGAAACTGATAAGTCACAAACTCAACACCAAACCGTTCTACTATTCCCATCTTGTGTAGTAGCTCATGACAGTCAACCAGAAAGTCGTAGGCATCCTCAGATTCAGCACCCTTGAAGACTGGAGGTTTCAATTTCAAGAACTTACTGAAAAGTTCATGCTGATCATTTGTCATTATAGACCCCGTAGTCAGACGAGGAAGCGTGCCTATCTCCAATGAGGCGTCCATGCGGGGAGCCATAGTAGCCGCATGTTGTACCTCTGTAACCGGAGGTGTTGGTGCAGAAAACACTGGAGGTGCCTGACCCTGATCAGATAACCCGCTAAGATAAGCAAGAACCTGATTGATCATCTCTGGGGTAGGTTGGGGTGGCGACTCCTCATTTTGCACTTGTTCATTCTCCCCTTCATCACCCTCTCTTACCACTTCCTCAGTCGGTGGAGGGGTCACCGCCCTTGTATCAGATGGGCTAGGTGCTCGTCCTCTTCCTCTAGAGGACGTCCTCCCACGACCTCTACCACGGCCTCTTGCCGCTACTCTTCCTCGAGCTACAGCCCCAGTGGCTGGCTCGGACGCTTCTTGTCTTGCCGATGTTGGTGTTGGCGCAGTCGTTGCTCTAGTTCTAACCATCTGCGAAATAGAGTGAAGATGGTCAGATACCAATTTGTATCACCTAGATACCAATTGGATCCAAGTAATAGCACGAAAGAAAGAATGAAAGAATGCAACATTCCTACAGTCTTATAGCTTCTCAAAGCACTGAAAAGGCGTCCCCCACCCCTCCCTTAAGACTCTACTAGACTCGTTCTTGTGTGATGAGACCAACGAACCTAATGCTTTGATACCAAGTTTGTCACGACCCAAAACCGAGCCGCGACTGGCACCCACATTTACCCTCCTATGTGAGACAACCAACCAATCTAAACCTTAACATTTCAATATAATATCAACAGAAAGTAATGCGAAAGACTTAAACTCATTAATAAAATCAATAACTATTATTATCCCAAAAATCTGGAAGTCATCATCACAAGAACATCTATCCTCAAATTACTAAAGCTAAGAGTATCTAAGAAGCTAAAAATACATAAAAGCTAGTCCATGCCGGAACTTCAAGGCATAAAGACATGAAGAGGAAGATTCAGTCCAAGCTAGAAGCATTAGCTCACCCTGATATCCGGAGTAATGAAGACTGGCTAGAGTTACTGTTGAGTCGAAGATGACGGCACGTTTGCTGCACTCCACAAATAAACAAGAAGAAAACATAAAAGTAGGGGTCAGTACAAAACACGGGTACTAAGTAGATATCATCGTCCAACTCGAAATAGAAAACAATATATATTAAGCAATATCATAAAATCAACTATGATACTCAACATGTAGCAACAACAAGTACTATATCATTAACAATTACCGTCAAGTTCACACATGAGTCCTCATGTGTGAACTTGACGGTAATTGTTAATGATATAGTACTTGCTGTTGCTACATGTTGAGTATCATAGTTGATTTTATGATATTATTTGATGTATATTGTTTTCTATTTTGAGTTGGCGATGATATCTACTCAGTACCCGTGTTTTGTACTGACCCCTACTTTTACGTTTTCTTCTTGTTTATTTGTGGAATGCAAAGAAACCTCGCCGTCATCTTCGACTCAACAAGAATCCCAGCCGCCTTCATTACTCGGATATCAGGTGAGCTAATGCTTCTAGCTTGACTGGATCTTCCTCTTCACGTCTTGATGCCTTGATGTTCCGGCATGGACTAGCTTTTACTTGTTTTAGCTTTTAGAATACTCTTAGTTTAGTCATTTGATTTATAGAT
Organism: Solanum arcanum; assembly: GCA_027789145.1. Lineage (NCBI taxonomy): Eukaryota > Viridiplantae > Streptophyta > Magnoliopsida > Solanales > Solanaceae > Solanum > Solanum arcanum. Next base: position 16,664,328 of record CM050944.1, on the reverse strand, counting down.
GTTCTTGTGGTGATGACTTCCAGATTTTGGGGAATAATAGATGTTGGATTTAGAAGTTATTGAATTGGTTTTTATTAATGAGTTAAGTCTTCCGCATTACTTTCTGTTGATATTATATTGAAATGTTAAGGTTTAGATGGGTTGGTTCGCTCACATAGGAGGGTAAGAGTGGGTGCCAGTCGCGATCCTATTTGGGTCGTGACATGGAAGCAGCAGGACGGACCGTCGCAGGCACGACGGCCCGTCACAGACTGCGTAACCCTGAGTGGGTCGAATTTCTGTTAAAAGTTTTAAGGGGCGTTTTGGACTATTCCTGCTTATAATTATAAAGTTAGTGGTTGAATGTTAATAATTCAATTACTTGGGGGTTAAAGAAGATAACCTTGAATTAATTAGTGGGTTACTTTGGTCATCTTTTACACTTAATTATATGGTAATTAGGGTAAAAGAAAAAGAGTTTGAATAAGGAAAAATCAGAAAAAAGAGAAGAGGGAGAACGAACGAACGAGAGAGGGAGAAACGAAGAAGAAAGCAAAGCATTGGAAAAGTAGATTTCTTGACTTCAATTCTTCGGTGGAGGTAGGTTATGGTTTATGCTTTTCATAGTAAACTCTTGATAGCGAATGATATGTATTGGGTAGTTTTGTAAAGTCTCCTATATGTTTAATTGTATGCTTGCATGATGTGATTTTATAATTGCGATAAAATAAGCATGATGAGGCTATTGAATCCTAAACCTTGAAACCTCTTTCTTAATGATGATGCCTTGGTATAAAAGCAGGCTTGACGAACTAAAAGAATGAGGTTAGTGGATCGGGTGTCACGTTCCGACACCAGGATAGTAATAGAGGATCGAGTGTCACGTTCCGACACCAGGATAGTATTAATGGATTGGGTGTCACGTTCCGACACCAGGATAGTATTAATGGATCGGGTGTCACGTTCTGACACCAGGATAGTATTAATGGGATCAGGTGTCACGTTCCGAAACCAGGATAGTATTAATGGATCGGGTGTCACCTTCCGACACCAGGATAGTATCATGAGGATCAGAGTGTCACGTTCCGACACTAGGATAGTAAAGAGAATGAATATTGAAATATGTTAATATACCTAATTTAATGAACCCATTTCCCAAATGAGTATGGTATGGAGGCTTGAGTCTTCATGGGTGTACTGGGTGTTATTTATCAATGATTCTCGTACTTGTGTTGCAACCTGTTGAGTATTGTAGTCGATTTTATGATATTATCTGATATATACTGTTTTCTATTTTGAGTTGGCCGATGATATCTACTCAGTACTCGTGTTTTGTACTGACCCCTACTTGTATGTTTTCTTTTTATTATTTGTGGAGTGCGACAAACGCATCTGTCGTCTTCAACTCAATCGCAACTCTAGCCAGTCTTCGTCACACCAGATTTCAGGGTGAGCTAAAGCTTCTAGCTTGGACTGGATCTTCTTCTTCATGTCTGGATGCCTTGAAGTTCTGGCATGGACTATCTGTTTAGTTATTTTATTTTCTTAGATACTCTTGGACTTAGTAATTTGAGGATAGATGTTCTTGTGATGATGACTTCCAGATTTTGGGGATAATGATAAGTTTGAGTTTTAGAAGTTGATTATTGATTTCGTTAATGAGTTTTAAGTCTTCCGCATTATTTTTATGTTTATTATGTTTGAAATGTTGGGGTTTAGATTGGTTGGTTCGCTCACATAGTAGGATAAGTGTGGGTGCCACTCGCGGCTCGTTTTGGGTCGTGACAAACTTGGTATCAGAGCATTAGGTTCATTGGTCTCATCTCACAAGAACGAGTCTAGTAGAGTCTTGAGGAATAGTAGGGGGACGCCTTTACTTTTCTTAGAGAGGCTATAAGATTTTAGGAAAATTCCATTATTTCCTTCTTTCGTGCTATTACGTGGATCCAATTGGTATCTAGGTGATACAAATTGGTATCTGACCATCTTCACTCTATTTCGCAGATGGTTAGAACTAGAGCAACAACCGCGCCAACACCAGCACCGGCAAGACAAGAGGCGTCTGAGTCAGCCACTGAGACTGTATCTCGAAGAGGAGCGGTGGCAAGAGGCCGTGGTAGAGGTCGCGGGAGGACGTCCTCTAGAGGAAGAGGACAAGCACCTGTCCCATCTAGTACTAGGGCGGTGACTCCTCCAACGACTGAGGAAGTAGTAAGAGAGGGTGAGGAAGGGGAAAGTGAGAAAGTTCAGAATGATGAATTACCTCTCCAACCTACCCCAGAGATGATTAATCAGGTAATCTTTTGGTTTGTGATTGCATGGCTTCCGTATTATTTGATCCTGGATCAACATTTTCATATGTATCTTCTTCATTTGCTACTGGTCTTAATTTACATTGTGAATTTCTTGACATGCCTATTCGTGTTTCTACTCCGGTGGGTGAGTCTGTGATAGTTGAAAAGGTGTATAGGTCTTGTCTTGTAACGTTTGTGGGGAGAAATACTCATGTAGACTTGGTTATCTTAGAAATGGTTGATTTCGATGTAATTTTGGGTATGACTTGGCTTTCTCCAAACTTTGCAATCTTAGATTGTAATGCTAAAACTGTGACGTTAGCCAAGCCTGGGACAGATCCGTTAGTGTGGGAGGGTGACTACACTTCCAATCCGGTTCGTATCATCTCCTTTCTTCGTGCTAAGAGAATGGTTAGTAAGGGTTGTTTAGCTTTCTTGGCAAACCTCAGGGATGATACTACCCAAGTACCTTCAATTGAGTCGGTTTCGATAGTCCGTGATTTTCTAGATGTATTTCCTGCAGACCTTCCTAGTATGCCACCGGATAGGGATATTGACTTTTGCATTGATCTGGAGCCGGGTACTCGCCCCATTTCTATACCCCCTTATGGAATGGCTCCCGCTGAGTTAAGAGAGTTAAAGGCCCAACTTCAAGAATTGTTAGTAAAATGCTTTATTAGACCAAGTGCATCCCCTTGGGGTGCTCCCATTTTGTTTGTGAAGAAGAAGGATGGAAGTTTTCGGATGTGCATAGACTACAGGCAACTAAATAAAGTAACTGTTAAGAACAAGTATCCTCTTCCTCGCATTGATGATTTGTTCGATCAGTTACAACGTGCTTGTACCTTCTCAAAAATCGACTTGAGATCTGGTTATCATCAATTGAAAATACGGGCAATGGATGTGCCCAAGACTGCTTTCCGGACCAGGTATGGGCATTATGAGTTCTTAGTAATGTCTTTTGGGCTTACGAATGCCCCGGCTGCTTTCATGAGCTTGATGAACGGGATTTTTAAGCCATACCTGGATCACTTTGTCATTGTATTCATTGATGATATACTGGTATACTCACAGAGCAAGAAAGAACATGAGGAGCACTTGAGAATTGTATTGGAAATGTTGAGGGAGAAAAAGCTTTATGCAAAATTCTCCAAGTGTGAGTTTTGGCTAGATTCAGTGTCCTTCTTGGGACACGTGGTTTCTAAGGATGGAGTAATGGTGGATCCATCTAATATTGAAGCAGTGAAGAGTTGGGAAAGACCTACTAATGTTACAGAGGTAAGGAGCTTTGTTGGTTTAGCTAGCTACTACCGCCGATTTGTCAAGGGATTTTCTTCCGTTTCTTCCCGATTGACAAATTTGACTAAGCAGAGTGTTCCATTTGTATGGTCGGACGAGTGTGAAGAAAGCTTTCAGAAGCTCAAGACTTTGTTGACTACCGCACCAATCCTTACCCTACTAGTGGAAGGTAAGAATTTCATTGTCTATTGTGATGCATCCTATTCGGGTTTGGGTGTAGTGCTAATGCAAGAGAAGAATGTAATTGCTTATGCTTCGAGGCAATTAAAGGTGCACGAACGTAATTATCCGACCCATGAATTGGAGTTGGCTGCAGTTGTGTTTGCATTAAAGCAATTGAGACATTATCTATATGGGGTTAAATGCGAAGTCTATACTGATCATCGTAGTTTATAGTATGTCTTTACTCAGAAAGATTTGAATTTGAGACAGAGGAGGTGGATGGAACTACTGAAGGACTATGATATCACTATCTTGTATCATCCGGGAAAGGCTAATGTTGTGGCAGACGCGTTAAGTAGCAAAGCAGGGAGCATGGGAAGCCTAGCTCACTTATATGTCTCCAGGAGCCCATTGGCTAGAGAGGTTCAGACTCTGGCTAACGACTTTATGAGGTTAGAAGTAAATGCGAAGGGAGGATTTTTTGCCAGTGTGGAGGCGAGATCTTCTTTTCTTGACAAGATCAAGGGAAAACAGTTTGATGATGAGAAACTAAGCCGAATTCGGGATATGGTGTTGCGAGGAGAGGCTAAAGAAGCAATAATGGATGAGTAAGGTGTTTTGAGAATTAAGGGAAGGGAATGTGTGCCCCGTGTTGATGATTTGATCCACACTATTCTTATAGAGGCTCATAGTTCCGGATATTCTATACATCCTGGTGTAACCAAGATGTACCGTGACTTAAAGCAACACTTTTGGTAGAGTAGAATGAAGCGCGACATTGTTGATTTTGTTGCCAAATGTCCAAATTGTTAGCAAGTAAAGTATGAAAACCAGAGGCCCGGAGGAACACTTCAGAGAATGCCCATTCCTGAATGGAAGTGGGAGAGAATTGCAATGGACTTCGTGGTTGGTCTTCCAAAGACATTGGGGAAGTTTGACTCTATTTGGGTAATTGTGGACAGATTTACTAAGTCTGCTCACTTCATCCCGGTCAAGGTGACCTACAATGCAGAGAAGTTAGCCAGAATCTACATCTCAGAAATTGTTTGATTGCATGGAGTTCCACTTTCCATCATATCAGATAGAGGTACGCAGTTTACTTTTAAGTTTTGGAGAACATTGCATGCTGAATTAGGTACTAGGTTGGACCTTAGTACTGCATTTCACTCTCAGACCGATGGTCAGTCTGAGCGAACAATTCAGGTGTTGGAAGATATGCTTCGTGCATGTGTGATAGAATTTGGGGGTCATTGGGATAACTTCTTACCCTTAGCGGAGTTTTCATACAATAATAGCTATCACTCAAGTATTGATATGTCTCCTTTCGAAGCATTGTATGGGAGGAGATGTAGGTCTCCCATTGGTTGGTTTGATGCATTTGAGGTTAGACCTTGGGGTACTGATATTTTGAGGGATTCATTAGAGAAGGTGAAATCTATTCAAGAAAAGCTTTTAGCGTCTCAAAGCAGGCAAAAGAAATATGCAGATCGAAAGGTTAGAGACTTGGAGTTCATGGAGGGTGAGCAAGTCTTGCTGAAGGTTTCGCCCATGAAAGGGGTGATGCGGTTTGGAAAAAGAGGTAAGCTAAGCCCAAGGTATATTGGACCATTTGAAGTACATAAGCGAGTAGGGGAGTTGGCTTATGAATTAGCCTTGTCCCCAGGACTGTCAGGAGTGCATCCGGTATTTCATGTGTCTATGTTGAAAAGATACCATGGAGATGGAAACTACATTAATCGATGGGATTCAGTTCTGCTTGATGAGAATTTGACGTATGAGGAGGAGCCTGTTGCCATTCTAGATAGAGAAATTCGCAAGTTGAGATCAAGGGAGATTGCATCCATCAATGTTCAATGGAAGAATCGACCAGTTGAAGAGTCCACTTGGGAGAAGGAGGCTGATATGCGAGAAAGATACCCACACCTGTTTACAGATTCAGGTACTCTTTTTCGCCCTTGTTTTTCTTCTTGTGATCGTTCGAGGATGAATAATGGGTAAATTGGTATCTATTGTAACGACATGTTCAGTCGTTTTGAGCAGTAGATTTTATTTCTAGCAATAACTGTCTGAGTCGACGGATCACACCATGGACCGTTATGGGCACGACAGACCGTCGAGGGTGTCTCGTTCCAAAACACTTAGAATTCTGAAAAATTGGGTACTGAGAACAACTCTCTGAACTTCGCGACGACTTGGCAGGACGGACCGTCGTGTGCACGACGGACCGTCACAGGCCCTTTAGTGAAAAGTTAGTCTCTGAACTTTGTGACGGAAGCAGCAGGACGGACCGTCGTAGGCATGACGGCCCGTCACAGACTGCGTAACCCTGACTGGGTTGGATTTCTGTTGAAAGTTTTAAGGGGCGTTTTGGACTATTCCTGCTTATAATTATAAAGTAAGTGGTTGAATGTTAATAATTCAATTACGTGGGAGTTAAAGGAGATAACCTTGAATTAATTAGTGGGGTACTTTGGTCATATTTTACACTTAATTATATGGTAATTAGGGTAAAAGAAAAAGAGTTTGAATAAGGAAAAATCAGAAAAAGAGAAGAGGGAGAACGAACAAACGAGAGAGGGAGAAACGAAGAAGGAAGCAAAGCATTGGAAAAGTAGATTTCTTGACTTCAATTCTTCGGTGGAGGTAGGTTATGGTTTATGCTTTTCATAGTAAACTCTTGATAGCGAATGATATATATTGGGTAGTTTTGTAAAGTCTCCTATATGCTTAATTGTATGCTTGCATGATGTGATTTTATAATTGCGATAAAATAAGCATGATGAGGCTATTGAATCCTAAACCTTGAAACCTCTTTGTTAATGATGATGCCTTGGTATAAAAGCAGGCTTGATGAACTAAAAGAATGAGGTTAGTGGATCGGGTGTCACGTTCCGACACCAGGATAGTAATAGAGGATCGGGTGTCACGTTCCGACACCAGGATAGTATTAATGGATCGGGTGTCACGTTTCGACACCAGAATAGTATTAATGGATCAGGTGTCACGTTCCGACACCAGGATAGTATGAATGGGATCGGGTGTCACGTTCCGACACCAGGATAGTATTAATGGATCGGGTGTCACGTTCCGACACCAGGATAGTATGATGAGGATCGGAGTGTCACGTTCCGACACTAGGATAGTAAAGAGAATGAATCTTGAAATATGTTAATATACTCAATTTAATGAACCCATTTCCCAAATGAGTATGGTATGGAGGCTTGAGTCCTCATGGGTGTACTGGGTGTTATTTATCAATGATTCTCGTACTTGTGTTGCAACCTGTTGAGTATTGTAGTCGATTTTATGATATTATCTGATATATACTGTTTTCTATTTTGAGTTGGCCGATGATATCTACTCAGTACTCGTGTTTTGTACTGACCCCTACTTGTATGTTTTCTTTTTATTATTTGTGGAGTGCAGCAAACGTACCGTCGTCTTCAACTCAATCGCAACTCTAGCCAGTCTTCGTCACACCAGATTTCAGGGTGAGCTAAAGCTTCTAGCTTGGACTGTATCTTGTTTTTCATGTCTGGATGCCTTGAAGTTCTGGCATGGACTATCTGTTTAGTTATTTTAGCTTCTTAGATACTCTTAGACTTAGTAATTTGAGGATAGATGTTCTTGTGATGATGACTTCCAGATTTTGGGGATAATGATAAGTTTGAGTTTTAGAAGTTGATTATTGATTTCGTTAATGAGTTTTAAGTCTTCCGCATTATTTTTATGTTTATTATGTTTGAAATATGGGGGTTTAGATTGGTTGGTTCGCTCACATAGTAGGATAAGTGTGGGTGCCACTAGCGGCTCGTTTTGGGTCGTGACAGGAATGGGGTGAAATAAAGGGTTGGGGGTTTTAAATGTTGAATTTTTTTTTAAAACCCCCAACCGGGTCGGGTCGGGCATGCCTCATTAAGGACGCAACGATTCCACGATGATGGTCCATCTCATATGTGACAGTCCGTCGTTGGTTCCGTCGCGTGTGACCTAGTTTGAAAGTAACAGAAAGACGTACCTGGCACGATGGATTCATGCGACGGTCCGTCACTGTTGAAACGGTCCGTCGCTGTGTCCGTCAGTGACTACTGCAGAGTAATTTTCTGCAGAATTTCCTGGTGATGTACCTGCAAATTAAAAACCCATTAGTAGAAAACGCTACCATTACTAGAAAGAAAAAAAACTATAAGTATTGGGTTGCCTCCCAACAAGCGCCTTATTTAACGTCGTGGCACGACTGAGGACACTTGATTACTCAGCCTTCATCAAGATGGTATGCCTCTGTCACTTCATTCACTAATGCAGTATGCCCAAAATAAATTTTTATTCGTTCTCTATTCACCTTAATCCGCACTCCCTCCTTGATTTTTAACTCAACTGCTCCATGAGGGAATACTTGGGTGATAAAGTAAGGGCCAGTCTGTTTGGACTTGAGCTTGCCCAGAAGACAAGGCAACCCAGATCTATCTAAAAGTACCAAATCCCCAACCATAAACTCTTGTTTTGCACTTTTTTCTTCATTTTCCTTCTTCATCTTTTCTTTGTGAGATATGACTGATACTGATTGGAGCTCACCACTCTGCCTCATGGTCCTACAAACGTTGAAGGTCGCTTCTTCATTGTTCAACCGAAATTTCATCTGCCCCTTTTCCATATCAACTACGGCTCTACCTGTAGCAAGGAATGGTCTCCCAAGAATAATAGGCACTTCAAAATCGACTTCACAATCAAGAATAACAAAATCTGCCGGAAATATGAATGACTCCACTTTTACTAGCACATCATGGAGTATCCCTATAAGCCTAAACACTGTTCGATCAGCCATCAGTATCCGCATCGCAGTGGGTTTTTGGTCACCCAAACCCAACTTCTTGTAAATCGAGAGGGGCATGAGATCTATGCTTGCCCCCAGATCACATAATGCTTTCGCAAAATGTAATGACCCGACTGTACAAGGAATAGTGAACGCACCCGGATATTCTTTCTTTTGTACGAGAGATCTTGTAGCAATAACACTACAATGCTGCAGTCTATCATCATCCTCGAAAGTGACCGATCTTTTCTTTGTAACCAGATCTTTCAGAAACTTGGCATAACCGAGTATTTGTTCAAGAGCTTCTACCAAAGGGACATTGATAGAATGCTGCTTCAGCATTGTTATAAAACGCCGATATTTACCACCTCGGTCTTTTTCAATAATCTCTGAGGGAAGGGTGGTGGTGGTCTAGGCATGGGAATTACCTTCATAGGGACTTCTTCATCTTTTCCATTGCTCTCTTCTGCTTCACTACTACCCCTTACCATCTTATCATCATCCTTTCTCACTTTTTCCTCATTAGACGGCATAGGTGGGTCAATGGTTTGCTTGCCACCACGAGTGGTGATTGCCATACAGTGTGCATCATTTTTCGGATATTGGACAGTGTTGCTAGGAAGAGTGCCCGGTTGCCGTGTGTTCATAGTCGCAGATAATTGGGCCATTTGCAACTCGATTTGCTTAATCGATATTGCATGTGTATCAACTTTTTGCTCAATACCTGCTAAATCACGCCTTAACTCTTTAATGTGCTCATCACTAGCATCGAACCTCCTCATCATTTTGTGCAACATATCCTCAACTCGCGCCATACTATCTCCACCATCCCTAGGAGTAACTTTACGATTTTGAGGAGGGACATAGGGCCCATTCCTATCATTTCTATTACCGTAGTTACCCCTGTTGAAGTGGTTGTCGCGGTTGTATTTTCCATCTCGGACATAATGACCCTCACTGCTGTAGTTACCATGGATCCGACCTTGGTTCCCTTGACCTTGGCGCCAATTATCCTGATTTGAGCCTTGGGCGCTCGGCCGGAAACCCCCTGTCTGCTCATTTACTGCATAGGTTTCCTCCGCATAATAGCATTTATCATTAGGTGGAGGTGGTTTTGGCAAGTAGTTGACTGCATTTATCTTTTCTGCACCTCCAGTGATATGTTTTAGTACCAACCCAAGCTCAGTTCTCATCTGAGCCATTTCTTCACAAATCTCATATGTGGCTGGGATGTGAGTGGACTGTACTGCGAAGGTATTTCTCCTGGTATCTGTTTTCCTAGTACTCCAAGCTTTATTGTTCCGGGATATTTTCTCTAATTTTTCAGCAATCTCAGCATAAGGACACTCCCCATAAGATCAACCTGCTATAGTGTCCAACAGCGCTTAATTATTATCATCCTGTCCCCGATAGAAGTATTCCTTCAGTGACTCATCATCTATGCGGTGATTTGGGACACTTCTAAAGAACGAGGTGAATCTATCCCAAAACTACTATCTGACTCTCCTGGTAGTGCCACAAAGTTGTTCACTCTGTCTTTGTGGTTTAGTTTCTTGGAGTCCGGATAGTAGCGTGCTAAGAAGACATCCCTTAGTTGGTCCCAAGTGAAAATTGAGTTGTAAGGGAGCTTAGTGAACCATATAGCAGCCTCTCCCGTCAGTGAGAGAGGAAACACTCTAATCCCTATTACATCTAAGTCCAAGTCAGGAATCCCTACACAACTTTTACACACTGCCCTTACCTTAGCTATTGGGGCATGTGGATCCTCAGAAGGTAGCCCTGAAAACAAACCTCAGGCAGTGAGCATTTGCATCAGGCTACTAGTTACCACAAAAGTATGGCCTGGTGATAAAGGAGGCAAGACAAGTGGCCCATTGTAAAAACCTGGTTAGTCGTTTTGAGCAGCATATTTTATTTCTGGAAAAACAGGCTGAGACGATGGAACCCACGACGGACCGTCATGGGCACGACGGACCGTCGAGGGGGTCTCGTTCCAAAACACTTAAAATTCTGAAATTTGGGTACTGAAATCGACTCTCCGAACTTCGTGACGAAGTGGCAGGACGGACCGTCGCAGGCACGACGGCCCGTCGCAGGCACGACGGCCCGTCACAGGCCCTTAGTGAAAAGTTAGTCTCTGAACTCTGCGACGGAAGCAGCAGGACGGACCGTCGCAGGCACGACGGCCCGTCACAGGCTGCGTAATCCCAGGCTGAGTCGGATTTCTTTAAATGTTTTAAGGGACGTTTTGGACTATTCCTGCTATAATTATAAATTTAGTGGGTTAATGTTAATAATTTAACTACTTGAGGGTTAAAAGATATAGCCTTGAATTAATTAATGGGTTAATTCACCATCTTTTATACTTAATTATATGCTAATTAGAATAAAAGAAAGAGGGTTTTAATAAAAAAAAGAAAAGAACAGAAAGAGAGGGAGAAACGATCGAGAGAGAGAGAGGAACGAAGAGGAAAGCAAAGATCTTGAGGATTAGCTTGCTTGATCACAATTCTTTGGTGGAGGTAGGTTATGGTTTTTATACTATTTGTAGTAAACTCTTAATAGCGAATGATATGTATTGGGTAGTGTTCTAAACCCTTCTATATGCTTAATTGTATGCTTACATGAATGTGATTATATAATTGTGATGAATAAGCATGATGAGTCTATTGAATCTCTAATCCTAAATTTACCTTGTTAATGATGATGCCTTGGTATCAAAGAAGGCTTGATGAACTAAAGTATTGAGATTGATGATGCCTTGCTATAAAAGAAGGCTTGATGAATTAATAGAATGAGATTAGTGGAGCGAGTGTCACGAACTGACATGTAGAATTAGGGGATCGGGTTTCACGGACCGACACGTAAAAGTAGGGGATCGGGTGTCATGGACCGACACGTAAAAGTAGGGGATTGGGTGTCACGAACCGACACGTAGAAGTAGGGGATCGGGTGTCACGAACCGACACATAGAAATTAGGCAATTGGGTGTCACGAACCGACACGTAGAATTAGGGGATCGGGTGTCACGAACCGACACGTAGAATTAGGGGATCGAAGTGTCACGTACCAACACAAGAGGAATAAAGATAATGAATCTTGAAAGATGTTATATACTCAATTTAATGAACCTAATTCCCAAATGAGTTTGATGGGGAGGCGTGAGTCCCCATTGATGTGCTTGGTGTTGTGACCAAGGGTTATGGTAATTGTAAATGCCGCATGTTGAGTATTGTAGTTGATTTTATGATATTATCTGCTATATACTGTTTTCTATTTTGAGTTGGCCGATGATACCTACTCAGTACATGTGTTTTGTACTGACCCCTACTTGTATGTTTTCCTTTTGTTCATTGTGGAGTGCAGCAAACGTACCGTCGTCTTCAATTCAACCGCAACTCTAGCCAGTCTTCATTATACCGGATTTCAGGGTGAGCTAACGCTTCTAGCTTGGACTGGATCTTCTTCTTCATGTCTTGATGCCTTGAAGTTCCGGCATGGACTAGCTTTTTATTTATTTTAGCTTTATAGATACTCTTAGAATTAGTAATTTGAGGATAGATGTTCTTGTGATGATGACTTCCAGATTTTGGGAATAATAATAATAAGTGTTTGATTTTAAGAAGTTGATTATCGATTTTCATTAATGAGTTTAAGTCTTCCGCATTATATTATGTTACTTATGGTTGAAATGTTGGGGTTTAGCTTGGTTGGTTCGCTCACATAGGAGGATAAATGTGGGTGCCACTCACGACACGTTTTGGGTCGTGACAAACTTGGTATAAGAGCATTAGGTTCGTTGGTCTCATCACAGAAGAACGAGTCTAGTAGAGTCTTAAGGAACGGTAGGGGGACGCCTTTACTTTTCTTTGAGAGGCTATAAGACTTTAGGAAAATTCCATTCTTTCTTTCTTTCGTGCTATTACTTGATTCCAATTGGTATCTAGGTGATACAAATTGGTATCTGATCATCTTCACTCTATTTCGCAGATGGTTAGAACTAGAGCACACACCGCCCCAACACCAACACCGGCAAGACAAGAAGCGTCTGAGCCAGCCACTTGGGATGTAGCTCGAAGAGGAGTAGTGACAAGAGGCCGTGGAAGAGGTCGTGGGAGGACGCCCTCTAGAGGAAGAGGACGAGCACCTAGCCCACCTGGTACTAGGGCGGTGACTCCTCCACTAACTGAGGAAGTGGTCAGAGAGGGTGAGGATGGGGAGAATGAACAAGTGCAGAACGAGGAATTGCCACCCCAACCTACCCCAGAGATGATCAATCAGGTTCTTGCTTATCTTAGTGGGTTATCTGATCAGGGCCAGACACCTCCAGTGTTTTCTGCACCAACACCTCCGGTTCCGGAGGTACAACATGCAGCTACTGTGGCTCCCCGCATGGATGCCTCATTGGAAATAGGCACGTTTCCTCGTCTGACTACAGGGCCTATAATGACAAATGATCAGCATGAACTTTTCAGTAAGTTCTTGAAATTGAAACCTCCAGTCTTCAAGGGTGTTGAATCTGAGGATGGCTACGATTTTCTGGTTGACTGTCATGAGCTACTACACAAGATGGGTATAGTAGAACGGTTTGGTGTTGAGTTTGTGACTTATCAGTTTCAAGGAAACGCTAAAATGTGGTGGCGGTCACATGTTGAGTGTCCCCGACAGAGGCACCACCTATGACTTGGGCCTCATTCTCTAGCTTGTTTATGGAGAAGTATATCCCCCGGACTTTGAGGTATAGGAAAAGAGATGAGTTCTTGAGCCTAGAGCAAGGTAGGATGTCGGTTACTGCATATGAGGCTAAGTTTCGTGCGTTATCCAGGTATGCCACCCAACTTTGTTTCAGTCCACAAGAGCGGATTCGCCGTTTTTTGAAGGGGTTGAGGTCAGAATTGCGGATTTCAGCCTTACAGGTAGCGGCTACGGTAAAATCCTTTCAAGAAGTGGTAGACTTCGTGATAGAGGTGGAAGGAGTGAAGCCAGATGACTTCACCATGGCATCGACATCAAAAAGGTTTCGGAAGGGAGGTGAGTTTAATGGTTCTTACTCTAGAGGACAGGGTTCAGGAGGTTACTCAGTCCGACCAATTCAGTCTTCACTACTGATCGTAGTTGGGGGTCCACCTCAGACCGGTCAACACTTCTCTGAGAGACCTATGCTTGACTCCAGAGAGTGTTATGGATGTGGGGAGACTGGACATATTAGGAGAAATTATCCAAAACAGAGTTATAGACCCCCAATAGCTAGAGGTAGAGGTGGTCATGGTAGAGACCGTTATTCTGGAGGACGTGGTGGCCGAGGTAATGGTGGTCACCAAAACGGCCGGGGTGACGGACAAATGGGAACTACTGCAGCGCAACATGGTAGGGGCAACGGGCAAACAGGTGATAGGGCCCATTGTTACGCTTTTCCTGGGCGGTCGGAAGCGGAGACATCAGATGTTGTTATCACAGGTAATCTTTTGGTTTGTGATTGAATGGCTTCTGTATTATTTGATCCTGGATCCACATTTTCATATGTATCTTCCTCATTTGCCACTGGTATTAATTTACATTGTGAATTGCTTGACATACCTATTCGTGTGTCTACTCCGGTGGGTGAGTCTGTGATAGTTGAAAAAGTATATAGGTCTTGTTTGGTGACTTTTGTGGGGAGCAATACTTATGTAGACTTGGTTATCTTAGAAATGTTTGATTTTGATGTAATTCTAGGTATGACTTGGCTTTCTCCGAATTTTGCGATCTTGGACTGTAATGCTAAAACTGTGACGTTAGCCAAGCCTGGGACAGATCCGTTATTGTGGGAGGGCGACTACACTTCCACTCCAGTTCGTATCATCTCCTTTCTTCGTGCTAAGAGAATGGTTAGTAAGGGTTGTTTAGCTTTCTTGGCACACCTCAGGGATGATACTACCCAAGTACCTTCAATCGAGTCGGTTGCGATAGTCCGCGAGTTTTAGATGTGTTTCCTGCAGACCTTCCTGGTATGCCACCGGATAGAGATATTGACTTCTGCATCGATCTTGAACCGGGAACTCGCCCCATTTCTATACCCCCTTATAGAATGGCTCCCACTGAGTTAAGAGAGTTAAAGGCCCAACTTCATGAGTTGTTGAGCAAAGGCTTCATTAGACCAAGTGCATCTCCTTGGGGTGCTCCGGTGTTATTTGTGAAGAAGAAGGATGGGAGTTTTCGGATGTGCATAGACTACCGGCAGTTGAACAAGGTAACTATTAAGAACAAGTATCCCATTCCTCGCATTGATAACTTGTTCGATCAATTACAAGGTGCTTGTGTCTTCTCTAAGATTGACTTGAGATCCGGTTATCATCAATTGAAAATACGGGCAACGGATGTGCCAAAGACTGCTTTTCGGACCAGGTATGGGCATTACGAATTTGTAGTGATGTCTTTTGGTCTTACAAATGCCCCTGCTGCTTTCATGAGCCTGATGAACGGGATTTTTAAGCCATATCTGGATCTCTTTGTGATCGTATTTATTGATGATATATTGATATACTCAAAGAGCAAGAAGGAACATGAGGAGCACTTGAGAATTGTATTGGAAATGTTGAGGGAGAAAAAGCTTTATGCCAAATTCTCCAAGTGTGAGTTTTGGCTAGATGCAGTGTCCTTCTTGGGGCATGTGGTTTCTAAGGACGGGGTGATGGTGGATCCTTCTAAGATTGAGACGGTGAAGAATTGGGTAAGACCTACTAATGTGTCAGAAATAAGGAGATTTGTTTGTTTAGCTAGCTATTACCGTCGATTTGTCAAGGGATTCTCTTCTATTGCTTCCCAATTGACAAGCTTGACTAAACAGAATGTTCCATTCGTATGGTCGAACGAGTGTGAAGAAAGCTTTCAGAAGCTCAAGACTTTGTTGACTACTGCACCAATTCTCACCTTGCCCGTGGAAGGTAAGAATTTCATTGTCTATTGTGATGCATCCTATTCGGGTTTGGGTGCAGTACTAATGCAAGAGAAGAATGTAATTGCTTATGCTTCGAGGCAATTAAAGGTGCATGAACGTAACTATCCGACCCATGATTTGGAGTTGGCTACGGTAGTGTTTGTAATAAAGCAATGGAGACATTATTTATATGGGGTTAAGTGTGAAGTCTACACGGATCATCGTAGCCTACAGTACGTCTTTACTCAGAAAGATTTGAACTTGAGATAGAGGAGATGGATGGAACTACTGAAGGACTACGACATCACTATTTTGTATCATCCGGGAAAGGCTAATGTTGTGGCAGACGCCTTAAGTAGAAAAGCAGGGAGCATGGGTAGTTTAGCCCACTTACAAGTTTCTAGACGCCCATTAGCTAGAGAGATTCAGACTCTGGCTAACAACTTTATGAGGTTAGAAGTAAATGAGAAGGGAGGATTTCTGGCCAGTGTGGAGGCAAGATCTTCTTTTCTTGACAAGATCAAGGGAAAACAGTTTGACGATGAGAAACTAAGCCGAATTCGGGATATGGTGTTGCGAGGAGAGGCTAAAGAAGCAATAATGGATGAGGAAGGTGTTTTGAGAATTAAGAGAAGGGTGTGTGTACCCCGTGTCGATGATTTGATCGACACTATTCTTACAGAGGCTCATAGTTCCGGATATTCTATACATCCCGGTGAAACCAAGATGTACCGTGACCTAAAGCAACACTTTTGGTGGAGTAGAATGAAGCGCGACATTGTTGATTTCGTTGCCAAATGTCCAAATTGTCATCAAGTAAAGTATGAACACCAGAGGCCTGGAGGAACACTTCAAAGAATGCCCATTCCTGAATGGAAGTGGGAGAGAATTGCAATGGACTTCGTGGTTGGTCTCCCAAAGACATTAGGTAAGTATGACTCCATTTGGGTGATTGTTGATAGGTTAACTAAGTCTGCTCACTTCATTCCGGTCAAGGTGACTTACAATGAAGAGAAGTTAGACAAACTTTACATTTCGGAAGTTGTGCGATTGCATGGAGTTCCACTTTCCATTATATCAGATAGAGGTATGCAGTTTACTTCTAAGTTTTGGAAAACATTGCATGCGGAATTGGGTACTAGGTTGGACCTTAGTACTGCGTTCCATCCTCAGACCGATGGTCAGTCTGAGCGAACGATTCAAATGTTGGAGGACATGCTTCGCGCATGTGTGATAGACTTTGGTGGTCATTGGGATAACTTCTTACCCTTAGCAGAGTTCTCATACAACAATAGCTATCACTCAAGTATTTATATGGCCCCATTCGAGGCATTGTATGGGAGAAGATGTAGGTCTCCCATTGGGTGGTTTGATGCATTTGAGGTTAGTCCTTGGGGTACTGATCTTCTGAGGGAATCTTTAGATAAGGTAAAATGCATTCAAGAAAAGCTTTTAGCGGCTCAAAGCAGGCAGAAAGAATATGCGGATCGAAAGGTTAGATACATGGAGTTTATGGAGGGTGAGCAAGTCTTGCTGAAGGTTTCGCCCATGAAAGGGGTGATGCGGTTTGGTAAAAGAGGTAAGCTAAGCCCAAGGTATATTGGACCATTTGAAGTACTTAAGCGAGTAGCGGAGGTGGCTTATGAATTAGCCTTGCCTCCAGGACTGTCAGGAGTGCATCCGGTGTTTCATGTGTCTATGTTGAAAAGATACCATGGGGATGGAAACTACATTATCCGTTGGGATTCAGTTTTGCTTGATGAGAATTTGTCTTATGAGGAGGAACCTGTTGCTATTCTAGATAGAGAAGTCCGCAAGTTAAGGTCATGAGAGATTGCATCCATCAAAGTTCAATGGAAGAATCGACTAGTTGAAGAAGCCACTTGGGAGAAGGAGGCAGATATGCAAGAAAGATACCCACACCTGTTTACAGATTCAGGTACTCCTTTTCGCCCTTGTTTTATTCTTATGATCGTTCGAGGACGAACGATGGGTAAATTGGTATCTATTGTAACGACCTGGCTAGTCGTTTTGAGCAGCAGATTTTAGTTTTGGAAAAACAGGCTGAGACGACGAAACCCACGACGGACCGTCATGGGCACGACGGACCGTCAAGGGGGTCTCGTTCCAAAACACTTAGAATTCTGAAATTTGGGTACTGAAATCGACTCTCTGAACTTCGTGACGAAGTGGCAGGACGGACCGTCGCAGGCACGACGGCCCGTCACAGGCCCTTAGTGAAAAGTTAGTCTCTGAACTCTGCGACGGAAGCAGCAGGATGGACCGTCGCAGGCACGACGGCCCGTCACAGGCTGCCTAATCCCAGGCTAAGTCGGATTTCTTTAAATATTTTAAGGGACATTTTGGACTATTCCTGCTATAATTATAAATTTAGTGGGTTAATGTTAATAATTTAACTACTTGAGGGTTAAAAGAGATAACCTTGAATTAATTAATGGGTTAATTCACCATCTTTTATACTTAATAATATGCTAATTAGGGTAAAAGAAAGAGGGTTTGAATAAGAAAAAGAAAGAACAGAAAGAGAGGGAGAAACGATCGGAGAGAGAGGAACGAAGAGGAAAGCAAAGATCTTGAGGATTAGCTTGCTTGATCACAATTCTTCGGTGGAGGTAGGTTATGGTTTTTATACTATTCGTAGTAAACTATTAATAGCGAATGATATGTATTGGGTAGTGTTCTAAACCCTTCTATATGCTTAATTGTATGCTTACATGAATGTGATTATATAATTGTGATGAATAAGCATGATGAGTCTATTGAATCTCTAATCCTAAATTTACCTTGTTAATGATGATGCCTTGGTATCAAAGAAGGCTTGATGAACTAAAGTATTGATATTGATGATGCCTTGGTATAAAAGAAGGCTTGATGAATTAATAGAATGAGATTAGTGGAGCGGGTGTCACGAACCGACACGTAGATTTAGGGGATCGGGTGTCACGGACCGACACGTAAAAGTAGGGGATCGGGTGTCACGGACCGACACGTAAAAGTAGGGGATCGGGTGTCACGAACCGACACGTAGAAGTAGGGGATCGGGTGTCACGAACCGACACGTAGAAATTAGGGGATCGGGTGTCACGAACCGACACGTAGAATTAGGGGATCGGGTGTCACGAACCGACACGTAGAATTAGGGGATCGGAGTGTCACTTACCGACACAAGAGGAATAAAGATAATGAATCTTGAAAGATGTTATATACTCAATTTAATGAACCTAATTCCCAAATGAGTATGATGGGGAGGCGTGAGTCCCCATTGATGTGCTTGGTGTTGTGACCAAGGGTTATGGTAATTGTAAATGCCGCATGTTGAGTATTATAGTTGATTTTATGATATTATCTGCTATATACTGTTTTCTATTTTGAGTTGGCCGATGATACCTACTCAATACCTGTGTTTTGTACTGACCCCTACTTGTATGTTTTCCTTTTGTTCATTGTGGAGTGCAGCAAACGTACCGTCGTCTTCAATTCAACCGCAACTCTAGCCAGTCTTCATTATACCGGATTTCAGGGTGAGCTAACGCTTCTAGCTTGGACTGGATCTTCTTCTTCATGTCTTGATGCCTTGAAGTTCTGGCATGGACTAGATTTTTATTTATATTAGCTTTCTAGATACTCTTAGAATTAGTAATTTGAGGATAGATGTTCTTGTGATGATGACTTTCAGATTTTTGGAATAATAATAATAAGTGTTTGAGTTTTAGAAGTTGATTATCGATTTTCATTAATGAGTTTATGTCTTCCGCATTATATTATGTTACTTATGGTTGAAATGTTGGGGTTTAGATTGGTTGGTTCGCTCACATAGGAGGATAAATGTGGGTGCCACTCACGACACGTTTTGGGTCGTGACACCCATCAGAGTCTACTATGTTGTCATAGCCTCTGTAGTATGCTTGGGGCCGTGGAGCGGGATTTTGTCCCCTCTGTTGGTGTTCACCCTGAGCATCAGGTAACAACTGACCATGAACATCAACCGGAGCTGGGATGTTCTAGTTTGGATCATCAACATTAATTCCCAAGTTTCGATTCATGTTGCGTAGTGTACACTCTAATTCGTGATCGTAGGGAAACAAATGTTATCTTTCTCTCCGTGTATTTGGCATACAAGGAGGTTGGTTCTGCACAAATAAAAAATAATAAAACAAAGTGAAATCAAGAAAATATCAACTAAACTATAGTAATAAGTTTAAGTTAATCTAAAAGCTACTTTCCCCGGCAGCGGCGCCAAAATTTGATACGCACTAGCTTACTTCTCAAATAATAAGTAAAGCGGTCGTGTCAAGTAAATAACCCAACTAGTGAGGTTGGGATCGTTCCCACGAGGAAAATAGTTTAGACTTAATTTTAATCTACTATTACTATTGTTCAGTCAATTACTTCCTTGGAAAGCAAAAACAATAAAAGGGTGGTTTCTATTTCTAAATAAATGAAAATAACTAACGAAATTGAAAGAGACACTTAACAGCTTCGAATGTTGGAGTTTAATCAATTAATCAAAGTAACTAGGGTTTACGTGTTCCCCACATGTTGATAACTTGATAAGTCTAACTATAACAATTCTTTCCTAGTATCTTGCATGCAAAGTGATAAGTTATGTATTTCTAAATCCTTGGTCCGGCATCTAGAAAATTTCACTCTGCACCTTGGTCCGGCTACGTGTGTTGCTATCCTAACCCTTATCTTTTAGCTCATATTAAGCATCATATTCGATATTTTACTAAGTTATTACCTCGTACCAATCAATACTAACCTATTAGATAGTATACACTAAATCTATGTTGATAATTCTTTCCTATTATCTACCTCCTTGGTCCGGCAAGTAGCATTAAGGCGAGTTCTAACATTGGTCCTCCGTTAAAAAGACTTCTAAGCGAAAGAATTATCAATACATGCAAGACACTATTCTAGAATTGTTATTTTAGTTAGGTTTTACCTCATTATTTGTCTATGGTTCCCACAACCCTAGTTATGGAGTTTAGTTACCCATAGTCATAATCACAATATTCAAATATATGATATAAGAATTCATGTACTTACTTCAATGAGAAAGAGTAAAATCCGAAAGTTCACTTGATTAATCAACAAAAATCACCAACAATCACTTACAAGAATCTCAAAGTAATCAAGAATCTCACAAAAAGTCTAATGATAATCAAAGGCCTAACCAAATAATCCATAGTCTAACCTAATAATACAGAGTCTAACCCCCAAAACGAGGTTTTTTGAACTATTTATATATAAAAAAACCTAAGTAAACAAGAATTCTATTTGCTGGAAATCTGTCAAAACCCGACTGGGTCGACGGACATCGCGACGGATCGTCGTGGTCACGACGGACCGTCACGGATTGCGTCGTCCCATACTTGTGCAATTTCTTCTGCTTCTCTCTTCATTACCCTCGATGGCAAGTATGACGGATCGTCACAGGCACAACGGTCCGTCGAGGGTCTTCGTTCCAAAACACTTTAACTCTTGGAATATGGGTAATGAGACTACTTCTCTGAACTTCATGACGAATCTGACGGACGGATCGTCATAGACACGACGAATGTCGCGCCCCATTTTCGCAGAAAACAGGTTTTGTGCACGACCTAACAACTCTTTTGGGATTTTGAGTTTGGAGTCGCCACCTAACGAATTAAGGCGCGTTAGGGCACCTATCTAACCTAACTAAGTCTAACTAAGGTCAACGAGCCAGAGAATTAGGGTAAGGGTTCAAATTACCTCGAGGGGAAGGTGTTAGGCATCCCTCGAGGTCCACAAGTGTGGGTCCCGGCCGTATCTCATGCAATCTATGTGGGGGTTACAAGTAGCAATCAAGGTCACTTCATTATTATTCATTAATATGCTTGCTAAGTGATAACAAGTATAAAACTATTAAGGCTATTTTATTAATTTAAACATGCGAGGCTAGAAGACAGCAATAATAAACAACCAAGTTTATTTTTATTTTTTTAACATACGAGGCTATGTTATT
>CM050944.1:16615355-16632855 GCA_027789145.1 Solanum arcanum | reverse complement strand
CCCAATAGACTTCTAAGCTTCAACTATCTCCTGATCAGTTATTGTTGCACAAAGTTGAATTCTATGTTGTCTTGAAAAAACAAGCCCCCTTTTCATCACCTGAACATTTATAGCTGGAACATTATCTGCTATTGTGACCATTAGACTTTTGTAAAATAATAAAAACTCAGCTTGAATCTCTTGGGGTTCATACAACATCCTTCCATCTATTGACATCAAACTTCTAATATGCTTCTTATGATTTCTCTCCTTTATCATAGAGCTAAAATATTTGTTGTTTGCATCCCCCAGCTTTGTAACGACCTGTTTAGTCGTTTTGAGCAGCAGATTTTATTTCTGGAAAAATAGGCTGAGGCGATGGACCCCACGACGGATCGTCATGGGCACGACGGACCGTCGCAGGGTCCCGTTTCAAAACACTTAGAAAATCTGAAATTGGGTACTGAAAATCGACTCTCTGAACTTTGTAACGAAATGGCAGGACGGACCGTCACAGGTGTAAAGGACCGTCATAGAGTCTTTAGTGGAAATCCAGTCTCTGAGCCTTGCGACGACCTGCAGAACGGACCGTCGCAGGCACGACGGGCCGTCGCAGGCACGACGGGTCGTCGCAGGTTGCGCAATCCCAGTCTGGGTCGGATTTCTTTATATGTTTTAAGGGACGTTTTTGACTATTTCTGCTTTAATTATAAAGTTAGTGGGTTAATTCTAATAAGTCTAATTACTTGGGGGTTAAAAGAGGTAACCTTAAGTTAATTAATGGGTTATTATTGCCATCTTTTATTCTTAATTATATACTAATTAGGGTAAAAGAAAGAGGGTTTGAATAAAGAAAATATAAAGAACAAGAGAAAGAGGGAGGAAATCGAACGAGAAAGAGGAGAAACAAAGCTTGGGAAATTGCTTGCTTGATCACTAATCTTCGGTGGAGGTAGGTTATGGTTATTTTTATGCTATTCGCAGTAAACTCTTAATAGCGAATGATATGTATATGCTTAATTGTATGCTGGCATGAATGTGATTATGTAATTGTGATATAATAAGCATGATGAAGCTATTGAATCCTAAATCTTGAAAAGAAACCCTAATCTACTTTGTTAATGATGATGCCTTGGTATAAAAGAAGGCTTGATGAACGAAAGTAGTGAGATTAGGGGATCGGGTGCCACGTTCTGGTACCAGGATAGTATATGAGGATCGGAGTGTCACGTTCCGACACCAGGATAGTATATGGATCGGGTGCCACGTTCCGGTACCAGGATAGAATATGAGGATCGGAGTGTCACGCCCGACACCAGGATAGTATATGGATCGGGTGCCACGCTTTGGTACCAGGATAGAATATGAGGATCGGAGTGTCACGCCCGACACCAGGATAGTATATGGATCGGGTGCCACGTTCCGCACCAGGATAGAATATGGATCGGGTGTCACGCCCGACACCAGGATAGAATGAGGATCGGAGTGTCACGCCCGACACCAGGATAGTATATGAGGAGCGGAGTGTCACGTACCGACACAAGGGGAATAAAGATAATGAATCTTGAAAGATGATAATATATTCAAATCTAATGAACCTAATTCCCAAATGAGTATGATGAGGAGGCGTGAGTCCTCATCGATGTGCTTGGTGTTGTAACCAAGGGTTATGGTAACTGTAAATGCTGCATGCTAAGGATATTAGTCGATTTTATGATATTGCTTAATATATACCGCTTTTCTATTTTGAGTTGGCCGATGATATCTACTCAAGACCGTGTTTTGTAATCGACCCTACTTTTATGTTTTCTTCTTGTTTATTTGTG
Organism: Solanum arcanum; assembly: GCA_027789145.1. Classification (NCBI taxonomy): domain Eukaryota; kingdom Viridiplantae; phylum Streptophyta; class Magnoliopsida; order Solanales; family Solanaceae; genus Solanum; species Solanum arcanum. Next base: position 16,631,050 of record CM050944.1, on the reverse strand, counting down.
GAGTGCAGCAAACGTGCCGTCATCTTCGACTCAACAGCAACTCTAGCCAGTCTTCATTACTCCGGATATCAGGGTGAGCTAATGCTTCTAGCTTGGACTGGATCTTCCTCTTCACGTCTTGATGCGTTGATGTTCCGGCATGGACTAGCTTTTACTTGTTTTAGCTTTTAGAATACTCCTAATTTAGTCATTTGATTATAGATGTTCTTGTGATGATGACTTCCAGATTTTGCGGAATAATAGTTATTGAATTGTTTTTTATTTAATGAGTTTAAGTCTTCCGCACTACTTCTGTTGATATTATATTGAAATGTTAAGGTTTAGATTGGTTGGTTCGCTCACATAGGAGGGTAAATGTGGGTGCCAGTCGCGGCTCAGTTTTTGGGTCGTGAAAAACTTGGTATCAGAGCATTAGGTTCGTTGGTCTCATCACACAAGAACGAGTCTAGTAGAGTCTTAAGGAACGGTAGGGGGACGCCTTTACTTTTCTTTGAGAAGCTATAAGACATTAGGAAAATTCCATTCTTTCATTCTTTTTTTCGTGCTACTACTTGAATCCAATTGGTATCTAGGTGATACAAATTGGTATCTGACCATCTTCACTCTATTTCGCAGATGGTTAGAACTAGAGCAACGACTACGCCAACACCAACACCGGCAAGACAAGAAACGTCTGAGCCAGCCACTGGGGCTGTGGCTCGAGGAAGAGCAACGGCAAGAGGCCGTGGTAGAGGTCGTGGGAAGACGTACTCTAGAGGGAGAGGACGAGTACCTAGCCCATCTGATGCTAGGGCGGTGACTCCTCCACCGACTGAGGAAGTAGTAAGAGAGGGTGAGGAAGGGGAGAATGAACAAGTGCAAAATGATGAATTTCCACCCCAACCTACCCCAGAGATGATCAATCAGGTTCTCGCTTATCTTAGTGGGTTATCTAATCAGGGCCAGACACCTCCAGTGTTTTCTGCACCAACACCTCAGGTTCCGGAGGTACAACATGCGGCTACTATGGCTCCTCGTATGGATGCCTCATTGGACATAGGCACGTTTCCACGCCGACCATCGGGCCTATAATGACAAATGATCGGCATGAACTTTTCAAGAAGTTCTTGAAATTGAAACCTCCAGTCTTCAAGGTCTTTGAATCTGAGGATGCTTACGATTTTCTGGTTGACTGTCATGAGCTACTACACAAGATGGGTATAGTAGAACGGTTTGGTGTTGAGTTCGTGAGTTATCAGTTTCAAGGGAACGCCAAAATATGGTGGCGGTCACATGTTCAGTGTCAACCAACAGAGGCACCACCTATGACTTGGGCCTCATTCTCTAGCTTGTTTGTGGAGAAGTATATCCCCCGGACTTTGAGGGATAGCAAAAGGGATGAGTTCTTGAGCCTAGAGCAAGGTAGGATGTCGGTTAATGCATATGAGGCTAGGTTTCGCGCACTATCCAGGTATGCCACTCAACTTTGTTTCAGTCCACAAGAGCGGATTCGCCGGTTTGTGAAGGGGTTGAGGTCAGAGTTGCGGATTTCGGCCTTACAGGTAGTGGCTACGGCAAAATCCTTCCAAGAAGTGGTAGACTTCGTGATAGAGGTGGAAGGAGTGAAGCCCGATGACTTCACCTCGATATCGACATCAAAAAGGTTTCGAAAGGGAGGTGATTTTAATGGTTCTTACCCTAGAGGACAGGGTTCCGGAGGTTACTCAGTCCGACCGATTCAGTCTTCACTACAGACTGTAGTTGGGGGTCCACCTCAGACCGGTCAACACTTCCCTGAGAGACCTATGCATGAACCCAGAGAGTGCTATGGATGTGGGGAGATTGGACATATTAAGAGATATTGTCCAAAACAGAGTTACCGACCCCCAATAGCTAGAGGTAGAGGTGGTTATGGAAGAGGCCGTCATTCCGGAGGACGCGGTGGTCGAGGTAATGGTGGTCACCAAACGGCCGGGTGATGGGAAAACCGGAGCCACTACATCACAACATGGTAGGGCAATGGATGACAAGTAATGGGGCCCATTGCTACGCTTTTCTGGGAGATGCAAGCGGAGACATCGGATGTCATCATCACAGGTAATCTTTTGATTTGTGATTGCATGGCTTCGTATTGTTTGATCCTGGATCCACATTTTCTTATGTATCTTCCTCATTTGCTAATGGTCTAAATTTACGTTGTGAATTACTTGACATGCCTATTCGTGTTTCTACCCGGTGGGTAGTCCGTGGTAGTTGAAAAGTTATATAGGTCTTGTTTGGTGAACTTTATGGGAGCAACACTTATGTAGATTTGGTTATCTTAGAAATGGTTGATTTTGATGTAATGCAGGTATGACTTGGCTTTCTCCGCAATTTGCGATCTTGGATTGTAATGCTAAAACGGTGACGTTAGCCAAGCCTGGGACAGATCCGTTAGTGTGGGGGGGTGACTACACTTCCAATCCGGTGCGCATCATCTCCTTTTTTCGTGCTAAGAAAATGGTTAGTAAAGGGTGTTTAGCTTTCTTGGCACATCTCAAGGATGACACTACTCAAGTACCCTCGATTGAGTCGGTTTCGATAGTCCGTGAGTTTTTGGATATGTTCCCTGCAGATCTTCCTGGTATGCCACCAGATAGGGATATTGACTTCTGCATCGATCTTGAACCGGCACTCGCCCATTTCTATACCCCCTTATAGGATGGCTCCCGCAGAGTTAAGAGAATTAAAGGCCCAACTTCAAGAGTTGCTAAGCAAAGGCTTCATTAGACCAAGTGCATCTCCTTGGGGTGCTCCGGTTTTGTTTGTGAAGAAGAAGGATGGGAGTTTTCGGATGTGCATAGACTACCCGCAGGTGGACAAGGCAACCATAAAGAACAAGCATCCTCTTCCTCGCATTAATGACTTGTTCGATCAGTTACAAGGTGCTTGTGTCTTCTCTAAGATTGACTTGAGATCCGGTTACCATCAATTGAAAATACGGGCAACGGATGTGCCAAAAACTGCTTTTAGAACCAGGTATGGGCATTACGAATTTGTAATGATGTCTTTTGGTCTTACGAATGCCCCTGCTGCGTTCATGAGTTTGATGAACGGGATTTTTAAGCCATTTTTGGATCTCTTTGTGATCGTATTTATTGATGATATACTCTAAAAGTAAGGAGGAACATGAGGAGCATTTGAGAATGGTATTGGAAATGTTGAGGGAGAAAAAGCTTTATGCCAAGTTCTCTAAGTGTGAGTTTTGGCTAGATGCAGTGTCCTTCTTGGGGCACGTGGTTTCTAAGGATGAAGTGATGGTGGATCCTTCTAAGATTGAGACAGTGAAGAATTGGGTAAGACCTACTAATGTGTCAGAAATAAGGAGCTTTGTTGGGTTAGCTAGCTACTACCGCCGATTTTTCAAGGGATTCTCTTCTATTGCTTCCCAACCGATTTAACTTGACTAAGCAAAATGTTCCATTTGTATGGTCGACGAGTGTGAGGAAAGCTTTAAGCTCAAGACTCGTTGACTATCGCACCAATTCTCACCTTGCCAGTGGAAGGTAAGAATTTCATTGTCTATTGTGATGCATCCTATTCGGGTTTGGGTGCAGTGCTAATGCAAGAGAAGAATGTGATTGCTTATGCTTCAAGACAATTAAAAGTGCATGAACGTAACTACCAACCTCATGATTTGGAATTGGCCGGGGTAGTTTTTGCACTAAAGCAATAGAGACACTATTTATATGGGGTTAAGTGTGAGGTCTACACGGATCATCGTAGCCTTCAGTATGTCTTTACTCAGAAAGATTTGAACTTGAGACAGAGGAGATGGATGGAACTACTGAAGGACTACGACATCACTATTTTGTATCATCCGGGGAGGGCGAATATTGTAGCGGATGCTTTAAGTAGAAAGGCGGGAAGCATGGGAAGTCTAGCTCACTTGCAAGCTTCTAGACGCCCATTGGCTAGAGAAGTTCAGATTCTGGCTAACGACCTTATGAGATTAGAAGTAAATGAGAAGGAAGGATTTTTAGCTTGTGTGGAGGCAAGATCTTCCTTCCTTGACAAGATTAACGGAAAGCAGTTTAATGATGAAAAATTGATCCGGATCCGAGATAAAGTGTTGCAAGGAGAGGCTAAAGAAGCGACAATCAATGAGGAAGGTGTTTTAAGGATTAAGGGAAGGGTATGTGTACCCCGCGTCGATGATTTGATCAACACTATTCTGACAGAGGCTCATAGTTCAAGGTATTCGATACATCCGGGTGCAACCAAGATGTACCGTGACCTAAAGCAACACTTTTGGTGGAGTAGAATGAAGCGTGATATTGTGGATTTTATTGCCAAATGTCCAAACTGTCAACAAGTGAAGTATGAACACCAAAGGCCCAGAGGAACACTTCAGAGAATGCCCATTCCCGAATGGAAGTGGGAAAGTATTGCAATGGATTTCGTGGTTGGTCTTCCAAAGACATTGGGAAAGTTTGATTCTATTTGGGTAATTGTTGATAGGTTAACTAAGTCTGCTCACTTCATTCCGGTCAAGGTGACTTACAATGCAGAGAAGTTAGCCAAACTTTACATCTCGGAAGTGGTGCGATTGCATGGGGTTCCACTCTCCATTATATCAGATAGAGGTACGCAGTTTACTTCTAAGTTTTGGAAAACATATTATGCGGAATTGGGTACTAGGTTGGACCTTAGTACTGCGTTCCATCCTCAGACCGATGGTCAGTCTGAGCGAATGATTCAAGTGTTGGAGGATATGCTTCGTGGATGTGTGATAGAATTTGGTGGTCATTGGGATAGCTTCTTACCCTTAGCGGAGTTCTCCTACAACAATAGCTATCACTCAAGCATTGATATGGCCCCATTTGAGGCACTATATAGGAGAAGATGTAGGTCTCCCATTGGGTGGTTTGATGCATTTGAAGTTAGACCTTGGGGTACTGACCTTTTGAGGGATTCATTAGAGAAAGTGAAATCTATTCAAGAAAAGCTGTTAGCGGCGCAAAGTAGGCAAAAGGAATATGCAGATCGAAAGATTAGAGAGTTGGAGTTCATGGAGGGTGAACAAGTCTTGTTGAAGGTTTCGCCAATGAAAGGGGTGATGCGGTTTGGTAAGCGAGGTAAACTTAGCCCAAGGTATATTGATCCATTTGAAGTACTTAAGCGAGTAGGGGAGGTGGCTTATGAGTTAGCCTTGCCTCCAGGGCTGTCCGGAGTGCATCCGGTATTCCATGTGTCGATGTTGAAAAGATACCATGGGGATGGAAACTACATTATCCGTTGGGATTCAGTTTTGCTTGATGAGAATTTGTCTTACAAAGAGGAACCTGTTGCCATTCTAGATAGAGAAATTCGCAAGTTGAGATCAAGGGAGATTGCATCCATCAAAGTTCAATGGAAGAATCGACCCGTTGAAGAAGCCACTTGGGAGAAGGAGGCAGATATGCGAGAAAGATACCCACATCTGTTTACAGATTCAAGTACTCCTTTTCGCCCTTGTTTTCCTTCTTGTGATCGTTCGAGGACGAACGATGGGTAAATTGGTATCTATTGTAACGACCTGTTTAGTCATTTTGAGCAGCAGATTTTATTTCTGGAAAAATAGGCTGAGGCGACGGACCCCACGACGGACCGTCATGGGCACGACGAACCGTCGCAGGGTCCCATTTCAAAACACTTAGAAAATCTGAAATTGGGTACTGAAAATCGACTCTCACGAACCGTGAACGAAATGGCGGACGGACCGTCCGCAGGTGTGACGGACCGTCACGAAGTCTTTAGTGGAAATCCGTCCGAGCCTTGCGACGACCTGCAGAACGGACCGTCGTAGGCACGACGGGCCATCGAGGCCAGACGTCGCCGCAGTACGACGGCCGTCGCAGCACGACGGTCATCGCAGTTGCGCAATCCCACCTGGGTCGGATTTCTTTATACGTTTAAGGGACGTTTTGACTATTCCTCGCTTTAATTATAAAGTTAGTGGGTTAATTCTAATAAGTCTAATTACTTGGGGGTTAAAAGAGGTAACCTTAAGTTAATTAGTGGGTTATTATTGCCATCTTTTATTCTTAATTATATACTAATTAGGGTAAAAGAAAGAGGGTTTGAATAAAGAAAATAGAAAGAACAAGAGAAAGAGGGAGGAAATCGAACGAGAAAGAGGAGAAACGAAGAGAAACAAAGCTTGGGAAATTGCTTGCTTGATCACTAATCTTCGGTGGAGGTAGGTTATGGTTATTTTTATGCTATTCGTAGTAAACTCTTAATAGCGAATGATATGTATTGGTAGTATTGTAAACCCTTCTATATGCTTAATTGTATGCTGGCATGAATGTGATTGTGTAATTGTGATATAATAAGCATGATGAAGTTATTGAATCCTAAATCTTGAAAAGAAACCCTAATCTACTTTGTTAATGATGATGCCTTGGTATAAAAGAAGGCTTGATGAACGAAAGTAGTGAGATTAGGGGATTGGGTGCCACGTTTCGGTACCAGGATAGTATATGAGGATCGGAGTGTCACGTTCCGACACCAGGATAGTATATGGATCGGGTGCCACGTTCCGGTACCAGGATAGAATATGAGGATCGGAGTGTCACGTTCCGACACCAGGATAGTATATGGATCGGGTGCCACGTTTCGGTACCAGGATAGAATATGAGGATCAGAGTGTCAAGTTCCGACACCAGGATAGTATATGGATCGGTAGCCACGTTCCGGTACCAGGATAGAATATGGATCGGGTGTCACGTTCCGACACCAGGATAGAATAAGGATCGGAGTGTCACGTTCCGACACCAGGATAGTATATGAGGAGCGGAGTGTCACGTACCGACACAAGGGGAATAAAGATAATGAATCTTGAAAGATGATAATATATTCAAATCTAATGAACCTAATTCCCAAATGAGTATGATGAGGAGGCGTGAGTCCTCATCGATGTGCTTGGTGTTGTAACCAAGGGTTATGGTAACTGTAAATGATGCATGCTAAGGATATTAGTTGATTTTATGATATTGCTTAATATATACTGTTTTCTATTTTGAGTTGGCCGATGATATCTACTCAAGCACCGTGTTTTGTAATCGACCCTACTTTTATGTTTTCTTCTTGTTTATTTGTGGAGTGCAAAGAACGTGCCGTCATCTTCGACTAACAAAGAACTCTAGCCGCCTTCATTACTCCGGATATCAGGGTGAGCTAATGCTTCTAGCTTGGACTGGATCTTCCTCTTCACGTCTTGATGCGTTGATGTTCCGGCATGGACTAGCTTTTACTTGTTTTAGCTTTTAGAATACTCCTAATTTAGTCATTTGATTATAGATGTTCTTGTGATGATGACTTCCAGATTTTGCGGAATAATAGTTATTGAATTGTTTTTTATTTAATGAGTTTAAGTCTTCCGCACTACTTCTGTTGATATTATATTGAAATGTTAAGGTTTAGATTGGTTGGTTCGCTCACATAGGAGGGTAAATGTGGGTGCCAGTCGCGGCTCGGTTTTTCGATCGTGACAAACTCGGTTTTTGGGAATTAGATTCATTAGATTATGTATATTAACATCTTTCAAGATTCATTATCTTTATTTCTCTTGTGTCGGTACGTGACACTCTGCTCTCTCATATTCATTAATCCTCTTGTGTCGGTACGTGACACTCCGATCCCCTACTACTATGTGTCGGAACGTGACACTCCGATCCCCTAAATCTACGTGTCGGTTCGTGACACCCGATCCCCTAAATTTACGTGTCGGTTCGTGACACCCGATCCCCTAATTCTACGTGTCGGTTTGTGACACCCGATCCCCTAAATCTACGTGTCTGTTCGTGACACCCGATCCCCTAATTCTACGTGTCGGTTCGTGACACCCGATCCCCTAATTCTACGTGTCGGTTCGTGACACCCGATCCCCTAATTCTACGTGTCGGTTCGTGACACCCGATCCCCTAATTCTACGTGTCGGTTCGTGACACCCGATCCCCTAATCTCATTCTATCAATTCATCAAGCCTTCTCCCTTACCAAGGCATCATCATTAAAAAGAGATTAGGTTTTTACCAAGATTTGGGATTCAATAGCTTCATCATGCTTAATTCATCACAATCATATAATAACATTCATGCATGCATACAATTAAGTACATAGCAGGGTTTTACAATACTATTAATACATATCATTCTCTATTAAGAGTTTACTATGAAAGCATGAAAACCATAACCTACCTCCACCGAAGATTAGTGATCAAGCAAGCAAATTTTCTCCAAAGCTTTGTGTTTCCCCTTCTCGATCGACCCTCTCTCTCTCTTCTTGTTCTTTCTATTTTCTTTATTCAAACCCTCTTTCTTTTACCCTAATTAGTATATAATTAAGAATAAAAGATGGCAATAATACCCCACTAATTAACTTAAGGTTAACTCCTTTAACCCCCAAGTAATTAGACTTATTAACATTAACCACTAACTTTATAATTAAGGCAGTAATAGTCAAAAATGTCCCTTAAAACGTATAAAGAAATCCGACCCAAACTGGGATTGCGTAGCCCGTGACGGGCCGTCGTGCCTGCGATGGTCTGTCCTGCTGTCCGTCACATGCTACAGAAACTCGATTTTAAGTGAATGGCCTGTGACGTGCCGTCGAGCCTGCGACGGTCCGTCCTGCCACTCCGTCACGAAGTTCAGAGAGTCGATTTTCAATACCCAATTTCAGATTTTCTAAGTGTTTTGAAACGAGACCCTGCGACGGTCCGTCGTGCCCATGACGGTCCGTCGTGGGGTCCGTCGCTATCCGCCGCTTTTTCCAGAATTGAAGTCTCGCTACTCAAAATGACTAAACAGGTCGTTACAATAGATACCAATTTACCCATCGTTCGTCCCCGAACGATCACAAGAAGGAAAACAAGGGCGAAAAGGAGTACCTGAATCTGTAAACAGGTGTGGGTATCTTTCTCGCATATCGACCTCCTTCTCCCAAGTTGCTTCTTCAACCGGCCGATTCTTCCATTGCACCTTGATGGATGCAATCTCCCTTGATCTCAACTTGCGAATTTCCCTATCTAGAATGGCAATAGGTTCATGCTCATAGGACAAATTCTCATCAAGCAAAACTGAATCCCAACGGATAAATAGTTTCCATCCCCATGGTATCTTTTCAACATAGACACATGGAATACCGGATGCACTCCGGACAGTCCTGGAGGCAAGGCTAACTCATAAGCCACCTCCCCTACTCGTTTAAGTACTTCGAAGGGACCAATATACCTTGGGCTTAGTTTACCTCTTTTACCAAACCGCATCACCCCTTTCATTGGTGAAACTTTCAACAAGACTTGTTCACCCTCCATGAACTCTAAGTCTCTAACCTTTCGATCTGCATATTCCTTTTGTCTACTTTGCGCCGCTAGAAGCTTTTCTTGAATAGATATCACTTTCTCTAATGAATCCCTCAAAAGGTCAGTACCCCAAGGTCTAACCTCAAATGCATCAAACCAACCAATGGGGGACCTACACCTCCTACCATACAATGCTTTAAATGGAGCCATATCAATACTTGAGTGATAGCTATTGTATTAGGAGAATTCTGCTAAGGGTAAGAAGCTATCCCAATGGCCACCAAACTCTATCACACATGCACGAAGCATATCCTCCAACACTTGAATCGTTCGCTCAGACTGACCATCGGTCTGAGGATGGAACGCAGTACTAAGGTCCAACCTAGTACCCAATTCCGCATGCAATGTTTTCCAAAACTTAGAAGTAAACTGCGTACCTCTATCTGATATAATGGAGAGTGGAACCCCATGCAATCGCACCACTTCCGAGATGTAAAGTTTTGCTAAATTCTCTACATTGTAAGTCACCTTGACCGGAATAAAGTGAGCAGACTTAGTTAACCTATCAACAATTACCCAAATAGAATCAAACTTTCCCAATTTGGAAGACCAACCACGAAATCCATTGCAATCCTTTCCCACTTCCATTCAGGAATGGGCATTCTCTGAAGTGTTCCTCCGGGCCTTTGGTGTTCATACTTTACTTGTTGACAGCTTGGACATTTGGCAATAAAATCCACAATATCACGCTTCATTCTACTCCACCAAAAGTGTTGCTTTAGGTCACGGTACATCTTGGTTGCACCCGGATGTATCGAATACCTTGACCTATGAGCCTCTGTCAGAATAGTGTTGATCAAATCATCAACTCGGGGTACACATACCCTTCCCTTGATTCTCATAACACCTTCCTCATCGATTGTCGCTTCTTTAGCCTCTCCTTTCAACACTTTATCTCGGATCCGGATCAATTTTTCATCATTAAACTGTTTTTCCTTAATCTTGTCAAGAAAAGAAGATCTTGACTCCACACTAGCCAACAATTCTCCCTTCTCATTTACTTCTAACCTCATCAAGTCGTTAGCCAGAGTCTGAACCTCTCTAGCCAATGGACATCTAGAAACTTGCAAGTGAGCTAGACTTCCCATGCTTCCCGCTTTTCTACTTAAAGCATCCGCTACAACATTCGCCTTCCCCGGATGATACAAAATAGTGATGTCGTAGTCCTTCAGTAGTTCCATACATCTCCTTTGTCTCAAGTTCAAATCTTTCTGAGTAAAGACATACTGAAGGCTACGATGATCCGTGTAGACCTCACACTTAACCCCATATAAATAGTGTCTCCATTGCTTTAGTGCAAACACTACCGCGGCCAATTCCAAATCATGAGTTGGGTAGTTACGTTCATGCACTTTTAATTGTCTTGAAGCATAAGCAATCACATTCTTCTCTTGCATTAGCACTGCACCCAAACCCGAATAGGATGCATCACAATAGACAATGAAATTCTTACCTTCCACTGGCAAGGTGAGAATTGGTGCAGTAGTCAACAGAGTCTTGAGCTTCTGAAAGCTTTCCTCACACTCATCCGACCATACAAATGGAACATTTTGCTTAGTCAAGTTCGTCAGTTGGGAGGCAATAGAAGAGAATCCCTTGACAAATCGACGGTAGTAGCTAGCTAACCCAACAAAGCTCCTTATTTCTGACACATTAGTAGGTCTTACCCAATTCTTCACTGTCTCAATCTTAGAAGGATCCACCATCACTCCATCCTTAGAAACCACGTGCCCCAAGAAGGACACTGCATCTAGCCAAAACTCACACTTAGAGAACTTGGCATAAAGCTTTTTCTCCCTCAACATTTCCAATACCATTCTCAAATGCTCCTCATGTTCCTCTTTACTTTTAGAGTATATCAGTATATCGTCAATAAATACGATCACAAAGAGATCCAAATATGGCTTAAAAATCCCGTTCATCAAGCTCATGAACGCAGCAGGGGCATTCGTAAGACCAAAAGACATCACCACAAATTCGTAATGCCCATACCTTGTTCGAAAAGCAGTCTTTGGCACATCCATTGCCCGTATTTTCAATTGGTGATAACCAGATCTCAAGTCAATCTTAGAGAAGACACAAGCACCTTGTAATTGATCGAACAAGTCATCAATGCGGGGAAGAGGATACTTGTTCTTAATAGTTACCTTATTCAGTTGTCTGTAGTCTATGCACATCCGAAAACTCCCATCCTTCTTCTTCACAAACAAAACCGGAGCACCCCAAGGAGATGCACTTGGTCTGATGAAGCCTTTGCTCAACAACTCTTGAAGTTGGGCCTTTAACTCTCTCAACTCCGCGGGAGCCATTCTATATGGGGGTATAGAAATGGGGCGAGTGCCCGGTTCAAGATCAATGCAGAAGTTAATATCCCTATCTGGTGGAATACCAGGAAGATCTGCAGGGAACACATCCAAAAACTCACGGACTACCGAAACCGACTCAATCGAAGGTACTTGGGTAGTGTCATCCTTGAGATGGGCCAAGAAAGCTAAACACCCTTTACTAACCATTTTCTTAGCATGGAGAAGGGAGATGATACGCACCGGATTGGAAGTGTAGTCACCCTCCCACACTAACGGGTCTGTCCCAGGCTTGGCTAACGTCACCGTTTTAGCATTACAATCCAAGATCGCAAATTGCGGAGAAAGCCAAGTCATACCCAGAATTACATCAAAGTCAACCATTTCTAAAATAACCAAATCTACATAAGTGTTGCTCCCCACAAAGTTCACCAAACAAGACCTATATACCTTTTCAACTACCACAGACTCACCCACCGGAGTAGAAACACGAATAGGCATATCAAGTAATTCACAATGTAAATTTAGACCATTAGCAAATGAGGAAGATACATAAGAAAATGTGGATCCAGGATCAAACAATACAGAAGCCATGCAATCACAAACCGTAAGATTACTGTGATGACAAAGATCGATGTCTCCGCCTCCGATCTCCCAGGGAAAGCATAACAATGGGCCCTTTCATTTGTTTGTCTGTTGCCCCTACCATGTTGTGGTGTAGTGGCTCCAGTTTGCCCATCACCTATGCCGTTTTGGTGACCACCATTACCTCGACCACCACGTCCCCCAGAATAACGGCCTCTACCATGACCACCTCTACCTCTAGCTATTGGGGGTCTATAACTCTGTTTGGGACAATTCCTCCTAATATGTCCCGTCTCCCCACATCCGTAACACTCTCTAGAGTCAAGCATAGGTCTCTCAGAGAATTGTTGACCGGTCTGAGGTGGACCCCCAACTACAGTCTGTAGTGAAGACTGAATGGGTCGAACTGAGTAACCTCCGGAACCCTGTCCTCTAGTGTAGGAACCATTAAACTCACCTCCCTTTCGAAACCTTTTTGATGTCAACGTCGAGGTGAAGTCATCTGGCTTCACTCCCTCTACCTCAATCACGAAGTCTACCACTTCTTGGAAGGATTTTGCCGTAGCCGCTACCTGTAAGGCTGAAATCCGCAACTCTGACCTCAACCCCTTCACAAAACGCATTTAATCCGCTCTTGTGGATCAAAACAAAGTTGGGTGGCATATCCGGATAGTGCACTAAAATTAGCCTCATATGCATTGACCGACATCCTACCTTGCTCTAGGCTCAAGAATTCATCCCCTTTCCTATCCCTCAAAGTCCGGGGGATATACTTCTCCATAAACAAGCTAGAGAATGAGGCCCAAGTCATAGGTGGTGCCTCTGTTGGTTGACACTCAACATGTGACCGCCACCACATTTTGGCATGCTCCTTGAAACCGATAACTCACGAACTCAACACCAAACCGCTCTACTATACCCATCTTGTGTAGAGGCTCATGACAACCAACCGTAAAATCGTAAGCATCCTCAGATTCAAAGACCTCAAGATCGGAGGTTTCAATTTCAAGAACTTATCAAAAGTTCATGCTGATCATTTGTCATTATAGGCCCGGTAGTCAGATGTGGAAACGTGCCTATGTGCAATGAGGCATCCATACGAGGAGCCATAGTGGCTGGATGTTGTACCTCCGGACCGGGAGTCTGGTGCGTAAAAACACTGGAGGTGTTTGACCTTGATCAGATAACCCACTAAGATAAGCGAGAACCTGATTGATCATCCCTGGGGTAGGTTGGGGTGGCAATTCCTCATTTTGCACTTGTTCATTTTCCTCATCCTCCCCTTCTCTTATTACCTCCTCAGTCGGTGGAGGAGTCACTGCCCTAGTATCAGATGGGCTAGGTGCTCGCCCTCTTCCCCTAGAGGAGGTCCTCCCACGACCTCTCCCACGGCCTCTTGCCGTTGTTCTTCCTCGAGTTACAGCCCCAGTGGCTGGCTCAGACGCACCCTGTCCTGCCGGTGCTGGTGTTGGTGTTGGCGTAGTCGTTGCTCTAGTTCTAACCATCTGCGAAAGAGAGTGAAGATGGTCAGATACCAATTTGTATCACCTAGATACCAATTGGATTCAAGTAGTAGCACGAAAGAAAGAATGAAAGAATGGAATTTTCCTAAAGTCTTATAGCCTCTCAAAAAAAAAGAAAGGCATACCCCTACCGTTCCTTAAGACTCTACTAGACTCGTTCTTGTGTGATGAGACCAACGAACCTAATGCTCTGATACCAAGTTTGTCACGACCCAAAACCGATCGCGACTGGCACCCACATTTACCCTCCTATGTGAGCGAACCAACCAATCTAAACCTTAACATTTCAATATAATATCAACAGAAAATAATGCGGAAGACTTAAACTCATTTATAAAAACCAAATCAATAACTATTATTCCCCAAAATCTGGAAGTCATCACCACAAGAACATCTAAAATCAAATGACTAAACTAAGAGTATTCTAAAAGCTAAAACAAGTAAAAGCTAGTCCATGCCGGAACATCAAGGCATCAAGACGTGAAGAGGAAGATCCAGTCCAAGCTAGAAGCATTAGCTCACCCTGATATCCGGAGTAATGAAGACTGGCTAGAGTTACTGTTGAGTCGAAGATGACGGCACGTTTGCTGCACTCCACAAATAAACAAGGAGAAAACATAAAAGTAGGGGTCAGTACAAAACACGGGTACTGAGTAGATATCATCGGCCAACTCAAAATAGAAAACAGTATATACCAAGTAATATCATAAAATCAACTATGATACTCAACATGTATCAACAAAGAAGTACTATATCATTAACAATTACCGTCAAGTTCACACACGAGCACTCAAGCCTCAATACCATACTCATTTGGGAATTAGATTCATTAGATTGAGTATATTAACATCTTTCAAGATTCATTATCTTTATTTCTCTTGTGTCGGTACGTGACACTCCGCTCCCTCATATTCATTAATCCTCTTGTGTCGGTACGTGACACTCCGACCCCCTACTACTATGTGTCAGAACGTGACACTCCGATCCCCTAAATCTACGTGTCGGTTCGTGACACCCGATCCCCTAAATCTACGTGTCGGTTCGTGACACCCGATCCCCTAATTCTACGTGTCGGTTCGTGACACCCGATCCCCTAATTCTACGTGTCGATTCGTGACACCCGATCCCCTAATCTCATTCTATCAATTCATCAAGTCTTCTCCCTTACCAAGGCATCATCATTAAAAAGAGATTAGGTTTTTACCAAGATTTGGGATTCAATAGCTTCATCATGCTTAATTCATCACAATCATATAATAACATTCATGCATGCATACAATTAAGCACATAGCAGGGTTTTACAATACTATCAATACATATCATTCTCTATTAAGAGTTTACTATGAAAGCATGAAAACCATAACCTACCTCCACCGAAGATTAGTGATCAAGCAAGCAAATTTTCTCCAAAGCTTTGTGTTTCCCCTTCTCGATCGACCCTCTCTCTCTCTTCTTGTTCTTTCTATTTTCTTTATTCAAACCCTCTTTCTTTTACCCTAATTAGTATATAATTAAGAATAAAAGATGGCAATAATACCCCACTAATTAACTTAAGGTTAATTCCTTTAACCCCCAAGTAATTAGACTTATTAACATTAACCCACTAACTTTAAAATTAAGGCAGGAATAGTCAAAAACGTCCCTTAAAACGTATAAAGAAATCCGACCCGAATCGGGATCAGAGTCGCGTGACGGTCGCCGTGTTCGCGACGGTCCGCCCCGCTGTCCGTCACATGCTACGTAAACTCGATTTTAAGTGAATGGCTCGTGGACGGGCCGTCGAGCCTGCGACGGTCCGTCCCCGCCACTCCGCCACGAAGTTCAGAGTCGATTTTCAAGACTAATTTCAGATTTTCTAAGTGTTTTGAAACGAGACCCTGCGACGGTCCGTCGTGCCCATGACGGTCCGTCGTGGGGT